>JAOUQX010076492.1:0-13125 GCA_028566295.1 Liobagrus marginatus
CATTCGGACAGTCCGGCCCTCGACTTGTAGCAAAATTTTTTATTTGGCCCTCCGTCCATTTGACTTTGACACATCTGGTCTAGAAGGTCTTTGTATGTTGTAGCATTAGATGATTTCCTTCACTAGAACAAAGAATCCCAAACACTTTTCCAGCATGACAATGCCCCTGTGCACAAAGCCCCTGAGCTTCATGAAGACATGGTGTGTTGGTGCAAACGAACTCATGCTCTGACTCGGACTCAACCCCATTGAACACCTTTGGGATAAATTGGAAGTACAGTATGACTGCGCTCCAGACTTCCACATCCTCCATTAGTGCCTGGCCATATAAGACGTACGTAAATCCATGGCAAATTCGTCATGGTGGACCGAAGTGGATTTGTCAAAACACAAGCCACTTCCAATCCATCACCTCCAAGCCATAGAAAAGTTCACAGTGGCAACTGCTAAATTTCTTAATTGACTTTTCTGTCCAATCCCTAATCTCCACCCTTCTGTGTGCCGACTATAAAGGGCTCACTCCATGCATCATACTTGTCCTGTAGCAAACTCCTAAGCCTAGCATGGTGTGCCGCCACAAGAACCAGAGTTAGAGTTATATACACACTTAATTTATTGTTCTACTTTCTTTCATTTCAGACTGCCCTAGGGGTTTCCTTCTAGAAATTATAAAGGCTGTAAGTCAAAGTTTTTAACAGTTTTTAAACACTTCCAAATGCATTTGCTGCTCAGTGGACTCCCAGAACACTTGCTACAGTAAATCCTGATATCTTATTACTATTATTATTATTATTATTATAAATATAGCTGCAAGCAGCAATTAACGGGGTCAAGCCCAATTTGTAGAATTTGTAGTAATACACAATTTGCATAAAAAAAACACAGAAATTAATGTATTAATTAAATTTAATAAACCATTAAAATGTATTTAAAGGACACCATCAGAGGTAACAACTGAGGCACGTTACCATCAAATTTAGGTCCTATTTATCACATACACATACAGGTACATGCAGTGAAATGTTTTTATTCTGCATATCCCAGCATACGAATTTGAATGCTGGGGTCAGAGCACAGGGTCAGACAGAACGAACAGCACCCCTGGAGCAGGTGAGGTTAAGGGCCTTGCTCAAGGACCCAATGATGGTAGCTTTCCTGGTATGAGACTTGAACCCCCGACCCTCTGATCACCGACCCAGAACCTTACCAATGAGCCACCACCTCCTCCTACTACACTGCTACTCTTGATTTACGGCCTGTTTGTTTTGTTACTGTTCATTCCGTGATTCGTGTGCGTGCGTGCGTGCGTGAATCACTAAACAATCTGCCATAATACATTATAATAATAATAATAAGCAGCAGATGAAATTCTCGAACAGACTGGGTAAAACATATTCTCTCTAAAGAATATTTATCCTTCATTTATTCATTCATTATCTAGTACTTATCCTATTCAGGGTCGCGGGGGCGCCGGATCCTATCCAAGCTAACGTGAGGCAGGGTATAGCCTGGACAATTGGCCAGTTAATCGCAGGGCTAACACTTAGAGACAGACAACCATTCACACTCACATTCACTCCTATGGACAATTTAGAGTAACACATTCACTTGTTGTATGTACAATCACATGCGTTTGGAGGTGGGAGGAAACCGGAGTACCCGGGGAAACCCCACGCAAGCATAAGGAGAACACCCAAAGACCCTGGGTGGGAATCAAACCCATGACCTTTTTGCTGTGAGGTGTGTGTGTGTGTAATAATCACTAAACAGTCTGCCATAATATATAATAATAATAATAATAATAATAATAATAATAATAATAATAATAATAATAATAAGCAGATGAACTTTTTGAACAGACTGGGTAAAGCATATTCTCTCTAAAGAATATTCATCCTTGCGGTATAAAACAAAGAATACAGTTTTTATATTGTATTTAAAAATACATATCTTCACTGTACATGCCATCAAACAACCTACTATATACAAAACGTCTTGGTTAACTGGTAAGGGTAAACTCAACGAGTCACAATTATGACGTTCTGAGCTGCCTTCTGTTTTTTTACTTAATCATTGCCAGCATAACAATATTTTAGGTTTTAAAGGTGTCCTTTTTTGCTTGTGTTTGTTAAAACACAAACATGGGGTGGCAGTGGCGCAATGGTATAAGGTTCTGGGTCAGTGATCAGAGGGTCAGGGGTTCAAGCCCCACACCAGGCAAGCTACCATCATTGGGTCCTTGAGCAAAGCCCTTAACCTCACCTGCTCCAGGGGCACCACTCATTCTGGCTGACCCTGCACTCTGACCCCAGCGTTCAAATTTGTATGCTGGGATATGCGGAATCAAAGAATTTCACTGGATGATGTGCATGTGACCAATAAACTGAACTTTTTAACTTAACTAAAACTATCTTAAAACTTCTTTGCAATCTGTGTCACAAAGATTGGATATCTGCCATTGGTGTCTGTATTCACACATACAATTACATAGAAGTATATTCTTGGAAAAGGAATTGAGTGAAACGACATAAAACTTGATGTGAAAGTCAGCAAACCAAAATGAAAAAAAATATTTTCAAGGCAGAATTTGGCTACACGATGTCAATGCAGTGTAAAATATTCAGTGCACTATAGCCATATCAACCTCTACCTTAGAGTTTTATAAACCTCTTCAGTGACAGATTTGCAATGTGTGTTTTCCTTCCGTTTTTGTTCCAGATTATCATATAGGGCACACTCGCTTCTACATTTGGTTGTATTTATACTGATGAGACTTTTTCTTTTCTGCGTTCTGCTTTAAATACTTCATTCCCTAACCCTAACTCCACTTGTACACAGATGAACATCGAACCCCTCAACCCTGGCCTTGATCTTTATCTAAGACAATGATTGTTATAGTTCATTGCTAATAAGAACCCAACTTTATAAGTGTCCAAATGACTGTAATAAGGTTTGAACCAATTTTTCATTTTGAAGTGAAAGAACACTCCAAAACCCCATTTTCTAGAAAGTAGATGCATTTTCTAAAAAAGGTATAAACTATTCATCTGTAATTTATTGTTTGTTATTGATTTGTACTATATCATGCTCAGTTTATTTTTGCCTTTTTTTTTTAAATGTGTGTCACACGGCATAAATTGGGTTGTATTTAATTAAAGGAATTCCGCTGGTTTCAAAAACATTGCAAATCTTCTCTTTCTTCGTGTCTGTAAAATAAAGCTCCAAATCAATTAACAGATTGCAGAATTTAGTTTTCATTGCGTTTTTAGAAAGCGTTGCGTTTGGTATTTCAAATCATGTTTCCTGTACATGTCGATGTACATGTACCCAATTTAAAATTGAGGGAAACGTGTAGCTACAGCTTCATCAAACGTCTGGAATGTCAAAATATAATGCCAATATGACTCTTGGACGGTTTGCGCAGGATTCCCCTGGGTACTCCGGTTTCCTCCCGCCACCAAACACATGCGATTGTGCATAGGTGAAGTATCTACTCTAAATTGTCCATTGGAGTGAATGTGTGTGTGAATGGTCGTCTGTTTCTAAGTGTTAGCGATTAACTGGCGATTGTCCAGAATGTACCCCATCTCACACCCTAAGTTAGCTAGGATAGACTCCGGCACCCCCGCAACCTTGAACAGGATAAACACTAGATAATGAATGAATGACTGAGTCTGACTGTTCAAACCATGGGATAACAATCAACAGTCATCGGCACACACTGTATAAGCAGCTGACTGAGGATCTCAAAGGAAGCTAACTGAGAGCTACCAATAATGGAAAAACTATAAATCGATATGAAAGTATTTCCAGATCACAATGTTAAGTGTAAAAAAGTTGAAGAAATGCTGCAGCAGAAACCGGAGTGGTGGTGTAACTGGTCAGTGTGTTTGCACAAAGCATGGAAGAGTCATCAGAAAGAAAACGAACGTTGTATCCTTAGCATAAAAGTCCAAATTTGAACTATGCTAATCATTTTGGAAATAAGTGCTGTGGAATCATTTTGTCCACAATCACCAGTATACAGTTTGTTTGGTGAGCTCCTTACCAAATGTTAAGCCTGGACCCAGAGTTACACATCACCCACTGCACTGGTCTGGTGAGCAAATGGGACAGTGGGTCAGGAAATCGTAAAACATACCAACAAATCCACGATGAAGAATGTCTGTACACTTTAAACATACTGTGCATGGAAGATGATCCAAAAATGACCTATTGTTTGGAATACTGAAAACATTCCGATCGATACGAGTTCTACCAACTGACTACCAATAGTGAGTGAGAAAATGTAAAAAAGAAGAGACACATTCGACAGTGATCGGTTGCAGAGAGTAGCGTTGTCTTGGTATGCAGGCAGTATGCATTGGGAGCAAAAAGCAATGGTCGAGGGAACAAGCAATTTATAATCCCATTTCAAAAAAGGAGCAGATAGACAGATACAAAGCTCAGGGGGAGAATAGAGATAATGTGTTTCTAGTAATGCTTTGTACAACTCTATTGAACATCCTCAACTACTGTAAATTTAAATCGGATATCTTGGTTTTTAAAATCATAAGGCTGCATGGCATGTCTCTGCCACTCACACACCAGAGGGCTGTGACATGCCCTATTTTTATTATTATACTGTATTATTAATTATTATAAATATTTAAGGCGACTGTTTGCACAATGTTTCTATGGGATTCCACTTCTACTTTTAATTAAGGCTAAACTTTAACAAAGTTGAACTAATGTCGGATTATGTCCATTCAATGAATACATAAACAAATGTCTATCAAGCACAGAAACTTTCAGCTCTGAGCTGAGCACTGGGCTGGTGTAACATACAGCTCTCACGCGGAGTCGTTGGAGCTGCTAATGCTCCGATCGCAGCAGAATGAGACCCGGATATGCAGGCAAGCTGTGAGTTTAAAGTCTTTATCTATGCTGTGACCAGGCACGGATAAATGCACGCTATAACCGGAGCAATGTTACGCGGTTAGGTTACTCTAACACAAATAATAACCAGCAGTGAGGGCTTCTCATTGCTACCTTTTTATACTTAACATAAATCATAGTCAGGTGTGCTCTATTAACTAAACAGAAACTATGCGTGTGTGCTAACCAATCAGAACATAAGACACATGACGTGAACATAGGTAACCAATCAAAACCCAACATAAAACACATGACATGAACATAAATGTGACGTGAACATTCGCTGGGTCATAAAGTCCCTCGGGCGGCCGTCCCGGCCACGCCCCTCTGTAGGTCGCTGGCACAGAGAACCTTACAGCTGGTCAGATGATTTTGTACTGTGTAATTAGAGCTCGGTTAAAATTGGGGTTGATGTATTGCGGTTTCAACTTTGTTACACCATTGCTTTAATCATTCAGAGGTTATACTTAGGAGGTTTACATTAAAAAAAAAAAAAAAAAAGAGAAAATCACAAACTCTTCCATGATTAGGAGGAGGAGTTTCTTTCCTCAAGCTATCCGGGCCCTCAACCAAAACACCATCTCATAACACACACATACACACAACAGGACTCCCCTTTTGCTTTTTTCGCTTTTTCTTGCTTCTTGCCCTTTTTTTTTTTTTCTTCTGGGACTTTCTTTTGCACACACATATGCACAAATTGCACAGAATGTACAGTATACGTACACTGTATATTTATATTATATTATATTATGTTATATTATATATTATCTTATATTATCTTATATTATTATTATTATTATTATTTTATCATTGACATATACATACTGCATATAGATGTACATTTGTAATTAGTAATTACTGTACTTATTGTAAATAGTATTTATATGCAACCAATCCTCTTGTACACTTTCTTTCTCTCCCTCACCCCTATTTACAGCTAACTTTCGGTCAGTCGTCAAAGCATTTCACTGTATGTTGTACCATGTATGATGTAAATGTGACAAATAAACTTTGCTTACCCATTGAGGTTCTACCTAAAACAGGGCATTACTGTGCCAGATGTGAAGTTGAGAATATTTAAAGTGCTCTTCATAAATTCGTTATAAACATCGGCATACAATTCCAGGCTCAGAGGACTTTACACAAACCATATGATTATAATTATTATTTTTATACAAGTCTATACCAAGAGGACACGGACAAGCTGGAGAGAACACAGTTCATAAATAAATAAATAAAAAGATACAAAGGAATCATTCAGTAGCTTCAGAGATTTAAAAGGGGTGGGAGGGCAGGGTCAGGCCCTTGGCCCTCCAATTGGGTATGAAGAAGGAAAAAAGGATGTGACCATCAAAACACACTTACTTTAAGTAAGTGTAGATTGTGTTTCCGTTGATGATGCCATCTTTCCGAAAGCTACTCCCTTTTAGAAAAAAATCTTCTTCTTGACCTTTAAATACATGACCTGAGGATTACACTTGACCGGTATGTAATTCCTTACACTTTTGAGGGATTTAAACAGCTGAAAACGTGATAGGAATAACTTGATAAGCTTGTTTCATGCTTACTCTGTCTTCTCAAAGGACACTGTTAGTAGTTCCAGTGCTAATTTGTTTGACTCATGAAAACATTACTTAATTGTCTTCTAATATTGCTGTGGAAATAATCACGTTGATGCAATACACTATGTCTCGAGCCTAGTTATACATACCCCTAGCCTCAGTCAGCTCAATATAGCACTTTTGTAGTAGACTATCACAGGTAAAAACAGCGCAACCATGTAGTAGCCTGAAACAATACGACAAACGCAAGATTGCAGGTTTAAACCCTGTAGGATATGCTTATCAAATAGCACGGTAAGGTGAAGGGAGAAAAGTGTAATCATCCTCTGGTGTGTTGCCTGGAAAGTTACAGGTTGCTTGCTGCTTATTTCTGGGTGTCCATGAATAAAAGAGATCACAAAGGGATGTTTTTTTTTAACACCTGACTGGAGTCCAGTGTTCCTCTGGGGAACATGTTAGTACAATTTGCACACTACAGCCCCAGCTCTAACGACCTCACCTTTCTTTTGTGGTAAGCAGTGGTTTTATCCACACCCTGCCAAGCCTATGTGTTCTGACCTCACATTGGACTTCGAGTCTTGCAGAGCTAGATGTGGACTCTAACAAGCAGCTTGTGTTTTCTGAGGAAATTGACAAAGAATAAAAATTTGCTTGCCACACATACATGGTTGTATAGCCTCTTATTTTGTCATCCGAGTTTGAACGAATCTATTCGCTCTTGTTTTAACCATCAGAGCTAGCATTTATCCTAGAAAGGAAAAACATTGAAAGAATTGATTTACTTGATTGAAGCAAGACACTCCAACCACATGGTCAATCAACCCGAGCCTGTATGTAATTACTTCTGTTTGCTGCTCTTTTTTCAGCTACCTCTTTCACACTTTAGCTCACCAACACTAGTATACAAACACCTCTGCCACTATTTATATGTCATAAGGCCTTGATTGGCATGTTGACAAGTTTTTTCGTAATATTAACAACTGGTGTTGCATGTTCGCTGTTTAAAATGCTCATATGCTATAAAAAACACTAACCTAAGATTTAATAATGAAATAAGAAGCGTAAGGCAGCAAATAGTGTTTAGTTTGTTCACATCAGTCAGTCATAATAAGAAGATGAATAAGATAAGAAATATAGCTGCAAGCAGCAATTATCGGGGTCAAGCCCAATTTGTAGTCTTTGTAGTAATACAAGATTTAGATAAAACACTTCTAGAAACTAATATTCTCTATTCTTTATATTGCCTTCTTTATATTGGGAGACATCAGTAAATGTGTTTGTTACATGACAATATATCTGTAAACAAAGTATGTATGTACTTTTATAAATAGACAATTGTGAGACAGAACTGTGTTTTGTAAATGTTTTCACAATGCTATTTATATTTCAGCTATAATTCTAGAATACTATATATAAATATCTACCTTAAACTACTTAAACCACTTAAACTAAGTTTTACCACTAAATAAAACTTGTGATAAACCTGTGATAATCAACAAATCACATGATGAGGCTTTCACATCAATCTGGCAACACAGGTCATGCTCGCGCTGATCTGCGCTGTATAAAAGAGAATTAGCGATCACCAACTGTGCTACAATTCAACTTGAAATAATATGAATTCTATCTTTACTATGTGTAGTAATTCAACTAAAACAGAAGCGCAAATGTTATTATATATGAGGCGTGTTTCTAGGTGTGATTTAATAGTGATAATCAACACATCACGCAATGAGACTTTCACATCAATCTGGCAATGCAGAGGTCACGCTGCGGTGCTTACCATTTAGTTTTGTGAGGGAAGTTGGAAAAAAAAGCAACTAGGCTAAATTTATGCCTGTGGCTGCCTCGTGTTTTAGTAACATTATTAATCCAACATGTAACGCGATATCAGCGTTTATACACGGAAATACAAAATTAATATTTTCAGATTTAATGAAGGTAAGAGCATTTATTTCTTTAGTGCGTGGAGCTGGACATGTGTGTATAAACAAGAAATCTAAAGAGATCAAATTAGACCAGACTATACAAAGATTAAGTCTAATTAGACAAAGGGTTAGGTTATATTAATAAAATATTACATTGTGGACTAGCGCAGATTAGTTAAACTAAACTTTGCTCCATACAGACACTAACCTGTGCCTCGTGCTTTAGCTCCGTTTGCTCTGTGACGGTCACACACACACTCTCCCTCTATCTACTGCAGCAAAAGTGCACTGAGCACCTAAACTTTAATATAAAGCAGCTCTAAGCAGAATAGCATCCAAGCTCTTTTCTTTACAATCTTTTACTAGTGCTGTGCTGTCTTATCCAGAGTGACTTGTAACTGAGCAGTTAAGGGCCTTGCTCAGGTGCCCAGCAGTGGTAGCATGGCAGTGCTGGGAATCAAACCTTGGTCTTTTGATCAGCAGGCCAACACCTTAACCACTGAGCTACTCGGCACATCCCCGATTCACTTAAAGAAAAAATTATTATAGTCACGTTAACGTGTTAATTAGATGCATTTTTCGTAGTAGTAGTAGTAGTAGTAGTAGTACTAAAGTTAAGTTAAGTTAAGTTAAGTTTATTGGTCACATGCACATCATACAGTATAACATACAGTGAAATTCTTTGATTCCGCATACAAGTTTGAACGCTGGGGTCAGAGCGCAGGGTCAGCCAGAACATACTATATATGTACTTTATATTGATTCTATTACTCTAACTACTAATGAATAAATAATACATTTTAAAAAGACAGTTATTTGAGTAATTCATCTGTTTAATAAATTATTGGTTCAAGCAAACTATTATAATGTATTTAAAAATGTAAACAAATGCAGTTTGTTTTACAGGCATCGATACATGGGTTCGCAATGTTGATTCTTAGTTGCATCAATTGTTCCTAAATACATAGGGTTTTGGAAATTTCTTAATTCTTATAAAGTTCCAGTCTGTCTAATTTCAGCAATTTATTACCAAGTTGTTTGTTTTTATGGACTATTGTCCATATTATAAAATGTCAAATATGACTTTTATAATTTTGGAAGGTGCACGTTTTGGGCTGTCAATGATGAGAAAGAACATCCTGTCTCAAGACCACCATTCTACTGGCCCTTTTAAAGTTATACAGAAGCTACTATTACAACCGCAGATCATGCATTCCACATATTTACTGTTCTTTCTGCTATTCATAATTATCCTGACTCATTTTATTTTTTGTACCATATTGTTGCTTTCCTTACTCAGTGCTTAGAAGATGGAAGAGGGGGCGGGGGCTTAACATTTGCATATATTTAACCTTCGTGTAACGCAATGTGGTAAAATTTACTGGTTACAATTACCAGTAGGTGTTTGTGTTATAAGTGACCATTTAAGTTATTATCTGTGATGTACTGTGTCCGAAACAATGCTACCTTGGCGATTCAGTCAAACTATGTCTTCTATAATACAGCATGTCTTTTTGCCACAGGACATACCGTAATACAACTTTAATGCAAAGATCCCGCCTCTGTTTGCTTCAGTTGTAACTAAATCTCACTCGCTTTGTTTATCAATGCAGCAAGATGGTGGCAGCTGTGATTCTGAGAAAAGATTAGATCTTTCATAGGTACTATCAGATGCATACATTTTCTAATATTGCACCCTTACATTTCTTAACACTATGACTTTGTCTTTCATTATGTATTTTAAGCTAAAAGATACACAAAACCTTCAATCTGTTATTATCAGGACTGCAACAAGGACACAAAATTGAAGCATGCTAACATTTTGTTTTACATATTGCATGTATTATAGGATGTATATGTACACTGTATATATTATATTATCGCACATATACATATGGCATATAGATGTACATTTGATGTACAATGTTTACAGATGAATCTCTCCTCAAAGTTCAAGTAGGGTAAAAATAGAAGGCAGACTCGCTGGTTATACAAAAATGTCATTTATTCATGGCTATAAAAGGCTGGTCCTGTTAACTGAGTGCAATAAAACACAAGCCTCATCCTCTAATCACTCATCCTGATTGATGCTGCAAATTTCAATGTTAGTCATATAATTTAAACGTTTTTATCATTTTTTTTTTCAGGTCCTATTTATCACATACACATACGTGCAGTAAAATGTTTTTATTCCGCATATCCCAGTTTATGAATTTGAACGCTGGGGTCAGAGCGCAGGGTCAACCAGAACGAACGGCGCCCCTGGAGCAAGTGAGGTTAAGGGTCTTGCTCAAGGACCCAATGATGGTGCGAGGCTTGAACCCCCGACCCTCTGATCACTGACCCAGAGCCTTTTACCATTGAGCCACCACATCCCCCATCAGTATTATTTACAGAACATTTAGTAAAACACAAACACATCGTCATGGAATTTTGTTGTAGCATATTATTAATAGTTATACATAAAACCAGGTTGTTAGTTAAAAAGATCTTGAAACCTGTCCACATTTATTAGTTCCCTTAGCACATATTAGAACTAATCCAACTCCTAGAAATTAAGAACTGACCAGGTGCTTTCTGGGTATTATAGTTCCTCTAGTGCGTCAGCTGTTCCTCTGAGTAAGACACTTAAAGGAAAGGTAAAATCCAGCCAGAGAGTGTTTGCTTATTAGAAACACTTACAATCGAATCCCAGCAGGACGTTAAGTGTCCTTCACTAGCCAAAGAACACTTAAAAATGCTTGATGTTTATAAGTAAGCGCTGTGACTATTTCAGACTTGTTTTCTAGACTGCAGCATATGAGCACCTGTGGTGGCCAGCATGAGTATGAATGGAGTGGACATAATTAAAAGGCATGTTAATACTGTATCAATGTTCAGAAACGATATGGGTTTGATCGGTTCCTCTACCGTGATTCGGCAGCGCCATCATGTGGTAGTATGAGCTTACTGCTGAGAGCAACTTTTTTTTTTCTTTTTTTTTTTTCTTTTTTTTTTTTGAAACCCAGTAAGTTGTGAGAGCATTTATTGGGCCCTTAAGTAAAATTCTCCACCCTCAACTTCTCTGCAATGCAAACAAAATGTCAAAACAAAAAAGATGAAATGTGTCTTGAATGTGTCTTGGACACATTGATGTTAGAAAACTACAGAAAAAAATGGTAGAAGAAACAAAAAAGAGAGGAGACCATTTTACCACCTTAAAATCCAGTCAGTTTACCTTCTTGTTCTTTACGAGTGGAATAGTATTTTGTGCCGTGAGCCATTTCTAAGGTTTTCTATGCTTTACAATTACTTTTCCTTTACATGCCCAGACTGCCAATCTCTTACCGTCTGGATAAGTAAAACTTGCTGAATATGAAAGTGCAGTTCATCTGAAGCATCACCAATTATTCTATCCACCTGCCACAATGTTCCCAGTCTGTTGAAGGCATTCAGAATCAGCTTTAGCCCCAAACAAGTAGTGCCTCTTAATTGACAGCTTATCCAGAGGTCTCAAAGCCATGCTTTCCATCAAGGGAACAAATAGTACCTGTCATTTACCTGGCTGATTTGGTGTACCTCAAAGACAATTCCCAGCAGAATCAATATGTTCCTGGGTGCTTTAAGGTACGATAGTGTCCTAATGGGTCTCTATGGAGTTTTTACCATGGACAGCCGGGCCACAAAGGTGCATTACCCAAAGTGGGAATAGCTACAGGGGACCAATTTGCTAAGGAAGAGAACAACGTTAAGTGGGGATCCATTGGTGGACCACAAAGGTGCTGATGTCAACACTGCACATCAGATGGGGCCGTATGAAGCAATTTGACACCGCGTGGTTAAGGAATGGGCTGCAAATTCAGTATTTTTGTCTGAGGCATGTAATGATGAATTTTAATATAATCGTTAAGATGGATATTTTTACCTTAATCATTGCTTGCCTTTTTTATATTAAGGTTAACAGAGTTCAAATGCAAGTTAAGTTGAAGAACAAGGTGTGTGGGTGTGTGGGTGGGTGTGTGTGTGTGTGTGAAACCTTGGAGTGTTGGGACATCTTAACAAAGCAGGATGAGCCTTGGTTAGTGTGTCTCTGTGGCAGTCTGGCCCTGCACGGAGCAGCAAATGTTGGACACCCACTCGCTCCATCCTGAATGCAAACCCAAACTCATGCTGCAATTAGATAGTATGTCGTAGAGGGTTTTAAAACATGGTCTCTCATGAGGGGGGGGGGGCGGCACTTCTTTCCACAGTGCCTTTGACGGCAAACAGAAAACGTCTTTGCTATAGCAAATACAACTTTAATTTTTATTCAATAATACTGTCTGCCTTAATACATGGTTTGTGCTCTAACAGGTGAATAGCCATGTTAGGCTAAAGTCAAAGCGTGGCATGTGGAACTAGAGCTATAGAAGATACCTGAGGTCAATAAATTCTTCCAAAACATACTAGGAGGGAGAAAGTGAAACACTGTCACCAAAAACCTTAAGTTATAAAACTTAAAGAATTATCACTACAAAATCTTTATGATCATTATGTATAACTATTTTCTTTTAAAAAGATTGCTGTAAAAGCTACTCGTAAATCTTTAGTAGTCTTTTCTGTATAACATCACTAAAAATACATGTTCATTTTAAATCAGATGTTGTTGTAGTTTAACACTGAATCAAAATAATTAAAACAGTGAGAAAATATAGTGAAAGCAATCTGAAACCGGAGCTTGTGCTACGCGGTTAGTT
>JAOUQX010076513.1:0-13119 GCA_028566295.1 Liobagrus marginatus
GGGATATATTACTTTCAGTGGGTGGGCTATATTACTATTAGTGGGTGGGATATATTACTGTCAGTGGGTGGGATATATAATTGTTAGTGGGTGGGATATGTTACTGTTAGTGGGTGGGATATAGTACTGTTAAAGGAGCAGACTGTTAGAGGGTGGGATATATTACTTTTAGCGGGTGTGATATATTACTGTTAGAGGAGCGGATATATTATTGTTAGCGGGTGGGATATATTACTGTTAGACGGTGGGATATATTACTGTCAGTGAGTGGGATATATAATTGTTAGTGGGTGTGATATATTACTGTTATGGAGTGGGATGTATTACTGTTAATGGGTGGGATATATTACTGTTAGTCAGTGGGATATATTACTGTAAATGGTTGGGATATGTTATTGTTAGCAGGTGGAATATATTACTGTTTGTTGGTGGGATATATTACTCTTAGCGGATGGGATATGTTACTCTTAGTGTGTGGAATATATTACTGTTCATGGGTGGGATATAGTACTGTTAAAGGAGTGGATATATTACTGTTGTCACGTCTAGCTCACGACGCGCGGTGAAACCCGGTTCGGTATACATCGACCCAAGTGCAGGCTGCGGTGAACAATAATCTTTATTGTTTAACCGAAACACCAACCAGGAGATCACCGTGACTTTCACATACAAACAACGAATTACACTGAGCGGCTCTCAGTGAGTTTTAACCAGTCCTTGTGCAATCAACTTAAACTAATACCAGGTGTCAGTGGTTAACCTAAGGCTTAGTAATTAAACATAAATGAATCCATTTGCTCATGTTATCTTTATTGAAGGTGAGTATCACACACTCACACACACACTGTGAGATTAAGAAGAACCCGGTGAGATAGTAGAAGTCCGCTGTGCTCGAGTTTGCGAAATGCGTTGGGGGGTATAAGCATAGTAAATGCACAAAGCCTGCAGGTGAGAGAGAGAGTTTGTCAAAGTGCCTGGGAACGAGAGAGAGAAACACACACATAAGGTTAATGTTCAACAAAGAGTGAGCTTGCACAGCTGAGCTTAAATAGGGACAGCGTGATTAAGGGCAGGTGTGCCTGTACCCCTCCCATTCTACCAGATATTGAAGGCCCTTGCTCTCCTAGAGTCTTGCACCTCTTTCACTTGGTTGGTCTGGTCTGGTGTGGTTAGGGGTGGTGCCTGTGAGGGCTGTCCTGCAAGGTTGCATGGTCTCTGGGCCAGTTTGATCAGGGATGTGTGGAAGCTTGGTGTGATCCTGTAGTGGGCAAAGCTGATAAGCCATCGGGTTTATTTTCCGGCCTACCTCAAATGCTCCAATATACTTTGGGGCCAGCTTCCGGCTTGCCTGGCATAGCTTGAGATCTTGAGTTGACAGCCATACCCACTGGCTGGGTGTGTAAGTGGGCCCAGGGTATCGGTGCGGGAGAAGTCTGTAACAAGGTCGATCAATTTGTGGGACCAGCGATGGTTGGTGATTGGTAGTGGGTGTAGAAGCCCTGCAGGCCATTCGTGGCTGGCCTTGGCCGTGGCACAGTGTTCACAGTTGGCGACAAACATCGTGGAGTCCCAGCGGAGGGTTCTCCACCAGGAGCTCCTTCTGAGAAGGTAGATGGTGCTATTAATACCTGGGTGCCCAGTGCTCAGCAGAGCATGTACTAGTTTCATGAGCTCCTCTCGGAAGCGGGGCGGCACATGGGTGCGATTGGTGGGGCAGTGTGTGTGTGTGGGGGGGGGGGCTGCTGAACATTGTGGCAGTGGATTTTCTGTATGATCTCCCCACTGGATTTGTGCCAAGATCTGGGTCTGTGCCTGGATGGGGGTTGGCTAAGGCGTGGCGACTGGAGCTTAATACTGGCTAAGCAGCACATCGACCTTACTATTCTTGGCTCCCGGCTTGTATGTGATCATAAATTGAAATTTACGGGAGAGGCATGCCCAGCCGACCTGGCGTGGGTTTAGCCGCTTCACTGCCTGGATGTACTTTAAGTTCCTGTAGTCAGTGAGTACCAGCATGGGGTGCTGTGCCCCCTCCAGCCAGTGGTGCCACTCCTTGAATGCTGCCTTCATAGTGAGGAGTTCACAATCACCCACGTTGTAATTGTGTTCAGCTGCTGTGAGTTTGTGGGAGTAATACGCACAGCGGAATAGCTTGCCCAAGTCGCAATAGCGCTGTAAAAGCACAGCTGCTCAAGGCATCAAAGGGCGTAAGGGGTCAGGGTGGTGTAGAATGGGCGCCGTGGTGAACCGGTCTTTGAGGTTTTGGAAAGCCTGCTGGTCCAGATAAGACTGTGCTTACCGTGCTTGATCATTGCCATTAGGGGTTGCGCCACTTCCCCAAAGTTGCGGATGAAGCAACGATAAAAGTTGGTGAACCCCAGGAAACGTTGGACTTCCTTCAGGGTACATGGTTTCGGCCACTGTTGCATGGCATCCAGCTTGCCTCCCTCCATCGCTACCCCTACCGGGGAGATAATGTATCCCAGGAAAGAGATGGTGGTATGAATCAACACACACGTCTCTGCTTTGACATAGAGCTGGTGCTGCAAGAGGCGTTGAAGGACAGCACAGACGTGCTTGACATTTTCTTCACAGGAGGGGGAGAACACCAAGATGTTATCTATGTAGACTATGACGAACTGGTGAAGCATGTCTCTCAGGACGTCATTCATGACTGCCTGGAACACGGACTGACTGGAGGAGAGTCCAAAGAGCATCACCATGTACTCGTTGTGCTCCGTGGTGGTAGAGCAGGTCGTCCTCCATTCATCTCCCTGGCCTATGCGCACGAGATTGTAGGCCATTTGCAGGTCGAGCTAGTTATATACAGTATCTGAGCGGTGCACAGATGCTCGAGCATGGCAGGGAAGAGTGAAAGGGGGTAGCGATATTTTACCATCTCCTCATTTAGGCTGCGGTAGTCTATGCAGGGCCACAGGCTGCCATCCTTCTTGGAGACAAAGAAGAACCCCACTGACGCTGGGGACATGGGCAGGCAGATGGACCCCTTCTCCAGCTCCTCAGCGACATAAGCCTCCATGTCGACCCTCTTGGCCATGGATAGCAGGTATACCTGGGCCTGGCAGGGTTGAGCCTGGAGGGTTGAGGGTTGAGAGGAGTAGTAATCGAAGGGGGGTCTGATACTGTGTGCGGCATTCCGCACTCCATAAGATAATTTGCCCTTTTTTCTAGCGTATGTGGGGGTTGTGCAAGTGCAGCCATGGTGCGTCTATGTGCAGGGTTTTGAAAGCGGCATACGCGGTGTTGGTAAACCCTTGATTCAGCTGCACGGCGGTGGCCCAGTCCAAAGCCTTACCGGTAAGCAGCATGCAGACCAGGGCGACAGCGTGATTAAGTGCAGGTGTGCCTGAATGAGTCTGTTGTGGTGTGAGGGTGGCTGGCGAGGTGGCCTGAGTTTTACTCGGAGAGCGCGTCCTGCCTGGCGCGGTTGTGACACCATGCCTCAATGGGTCAGGGCTGTTTTAGCAGTAAAAGCGGGACCACCACAATATTATGTGGAACATAAAACATAAGCAAGGTGGTTATAAAGTTATGCCTATTTAGACTCTGGCATAGATTTTGTTATAAAACAGACAAGTTTACTACTAGCATAGTCCTTTTCCTGCAATGTGTAAGTAATGTACATTATTATTATCTGTGTAAAAGAGCATATCTAATATATCACACTCTGTGTTTGTCGAGTTATACCTGCCACAACTGAGCTACCATCAGCCCTGCCATCTCGCTCTCGACACGTGAAACATGGCCATCATCTGGCTAGATATGATCACCGATGACCAATGGATGGTGTACAAGGATGGGTCAAAGCGGAACTAATGTTAATATGTCTACATTTACAATACATTCAGCTGTACCCAATATGAGGATTGGTTCCCCCTGAGTCTGATTCCTCTCAAGGTTTCTTCCTATTACATTTAGGGAGTTTTTCCTTGCCATCGTCGCCTAAGGCTTGCTCTTGGGATATATGTCAAATTTTATTCACTTGTTTTCTTCTTATTGTGATTTTTCTGTAAAGCTGCTTTGAGAAAATGTGTATTGTTAAAAGCGCTCTATAAATAAAATTGACTTGACTTGACTTCACAAGTGCTCCAATGCTGCAATGTTCTATTGAACTGCTTTGTCAAGTCAAAAAAATCATCTTATTATTCTATACAATCAAAGCTTTTTAATCTTCTACATCATCTTTGAATCAGGAATAGCACAGTCAATTCACTCCATCATTTATCACCTGCAATTTAAATGCTCCCCATGCATCTGTAATGTCTCTTCATCTCCCACTTATCACAATTCAGTCAGGCTGCTTTCGTTAAATGTCATTATTATAATGATAAATGCATACGTTTAGTGTATGGATCTGTTCTCAGCAAACTCCACGGGCCCGTCCATGCAGCCCTGCTGGACAGAGTGGGAAAGCAGCAAGTCAAACCCGCATTAGGGTATGGAACAGATTCAGTATTGTACATACATGCGTACGTAATTCGGTCTATATTACATCAGTGTTGTAACGCTGAATACGCAGGGAAAGCTGATGACTGAATTTCCTGTATGCCGGAGGGGGTCGTGAGCGGATGACCATTTAGATTATGAATCCAGTTACATGGAGTTGGGGATGGAGGAGGGAGTTGAATGCAGCGTGCAGCTAGCGATAGAGAGGCAGAATGAATGGGGATTTAAATGGTCGCTGTGATAGGTGTCACGACTGGATTGGTGCACGTCATGGAACAGCTGACTGTCAGCTGGTGCGAGCTTGACTGACGCGGTCTGCCTGAACTAACGCGATGCTTCATTTTATGTCTGTTATTTTAGAAAAAGCCATTTACTAAATATCCTGTAACCTTTTCCTACCTCCACTTTTGTGGTTGTTCCAGGAATTTTCAGCATACCAGACTGAGATGAAAGTAATAGAATAGGAGAATACAATTAATTCCAAAAATTCAGATTGAATTAGTGCAATGTATAAGGGAGGAGTGAGTAAATAAGCTACAGAAATAGGGGAAGTAGCTTGTGAAATATTATTGTAGTTCTTGATGAATTGATTGACGAGAACTGTCACAGCCAAATACTTTTTTAAATTAACTCTTAGACTGCTGTTTAGTGGAATTTTGGGAAAAACACATGAAATATGTAAAAAGAAAGAATTGGGACTGAAAAGACACATCTTCAGAATGGTCATAACATAACAGAATTAATTGTTATTGTTAATTTATATTTAAAAAGACTCTTCATTTACATTATAGGTAACCATCTTAGAATTTTAACAAGCATCAAAATGTATGAATGCCATCACTGGGGTAACACAGAAAAGAACAGACATAGAACCCCGAAAAATATGTGTATGTGTGTATGTGTGCGCATATATATATAGATATAGATAGATAGATAGATATATGTAAAAGTACACTTGTAGTTCGGCATGAATATAGCCTAGATGCTGGCATGGCATAAAACCCAAATAAACAAATAAAATTACATTATAGGTAGGAAATTTGATTGTGATAAAAAGTTTAAATTCAAAAAGTCAAAATATAAGGTGATATAGTTTGTGCGTTACGTTGGCTCTTTTTTTTTTTTTTTTACATCGGTGAGCCAGCCAGGAGGTACTTCAGGAAAAAAGTAGGGTTAAGCTAAGAAACCCTATCATTAAAGATCTATACAAGGAAGTTTCAAGAACAGAAGATAATTTAGTATATTCATGATTACCAGGGGAAAGAGCATTAGCAGGAGCATACTGTATAGTTCTTAAATTGTGGCATCTAACGTAATTGAAGCAAAGAACTTAGAAATAACTAAAGCTTCGGGCAGGGTTGTCAATATTCTAATTTGATTTAATCAATCTGACAGAGTGTGCCAGCAGTAAAACATCAGAACATGCTGTTTGTCTGTAGTCATCAGTCCAACTGAATAAATATTTTTGCTTGTATGCTTAGAAGTAAGTAAAACGAATCACAACAATGACTCCAAGTATACAAACAAATCAACAAAAGAATGGGTCATACAAAAGATTGATGTTTTTGAACCACCTAGTCCAAAGTCTAGTCCTGAATACGTTTAAAAAAGAAAATTCTATCTAAGCATTTTCTAGTAAATGTTTCATTTTTGGTTAACACCACAACTCTTCAATTACTCATTCATTCATGGGGGGTTGTGCATTCTGTGATGTATCCAATTCATTTGAATGGTTTTTCAATAAAAACAATTGTTCACAGAAAATCATTCATTCATTGTCTAGCACTTATCCTCGTTCAGGGTTGCAGAGGCGCTGGATCCTTAGGTTGTGAAGAAGGGTACACTCTGGACATTGAGTTAATGTTAACTGGGACCCAGTTAATCACAGGGCTTGCACTTTGAGACAGACAACCATTCACACACACATTCACTTCAATGGACAATTTAGAATAGCCAATTCACCTATGCCCAATTGCATGTGTTTGGAGGCAGGAAGAAACCAGTGTATCCAGGGAAAACCCACACAAGCACTGGGAGAATGTGCCAACTCCACACAGAAACACCCTGGGCAGGAATTGAACCCATGACTTTCTTGCTGTGAGGCAGGACTGCTAATCACTCGGCCACCGAACTTCATATTTCCAGAAACCATTGTATTATGTATGCGTATCTGCCACCAAGTATCTACTACCAATGACTATCAAAAGTGGTCTATGGAAAGAACAATGATGAACCGGCGACAAGGTCATGGGTGGGCAAGGCTAATTGATGCACATCGATATCAAAGGAGGTCCCACCACACATCTTACAGGACTTAAAGGATCTTCTGCAAACATCTTGCTCCCAGATACCACAGCACACTTTCAGGGATCTAGTGGCTCGATAAATCAGGGATGTTTTGGTCACAAAAGCTGGACCACCACAATATTAGAAAGAAAATATTAGGGAGTTGGTCAAAATGTTATGCTTGATCAGTGTATAAACATTTAGTGTACTGTGTAAGATCATTCTATTAAACCAACCTACTCTATTTCTTCTAAATGTTAATTAATGCAAGACCACAGAGCAGATAAATAAATATTTAATCTTTGTTCTAAAAGACCTAAAATATGTGAATCACAGAGGCGGCTGTGTGCTGCAAGACTCTGGAATCAAATTGTTAGCAGATGAAATGTTTAGAAAGGTGATTTCCTCTCCAGAGTAAGTGTTTTATGAAAAGTCATAGATGAGCTAAACAGATAGAGAGAGCTGCGGGAAATACAGAAATGATCATTTTGTGAAAAAAAGAAAGAAATCCAATCTCTCTTCAGATCCGTGGGAGATCCTACTTTGTGTGCTTTCGACTGAAATCTATTATTTTGATGGAGAAGCTGATAAAGGGTGAAAGAGAATAAGACTTAAATCAGGTGCCACAATGTTATCTGATTCTCATGCAGTTTGGCCTAAAAAGTCTAAAAAGTGATTGTTTCGCTGGGAAATAAAATGAAGAAACATTTATTGCCTACCCTTGGTTCTTCTTGCTGTAGAGCAACAAATAAATCCTACCCTTTCTCAAGTTAGTGCAAGAGAGGGTCTCAGAAATTAGTCTTCCGGAGCCACTGCACCGTATCTTTTCACATTTGACTTTATCTCAATCTCAATTTATGACATTTTAATTATTATCTAATATTCTTACATATGGATACTGTTAACTGTTATCTTCTGCTGAAATTTTAAATTGTGCACATCCAAGGTCAATTATTTACACTATACTCATACTGAACATCCTTCCACTTCTATACTATATGCTTTTAATATTCTACAGATATATAATGTAATAATTTATAATCACACTTTTCCTTACCGAAGAGGCTCATGTATTTTTCCTGCAGTGGTATCCTATAACTTACTTATTTAGGATTTTGATCTGATTATCTGCCCCAGACTTCTGTAAGGTGACTTCCTGATACACTGTGTATGGTTAAACGTTATATACAAATTAAATGGAAATGAATGCAAATGAGTCAGAGTTAGCTTGAACCTATGCAGGAGAGGAATATACTCATAAAGTATTGTTTTCTGATTATATATGGAGTATATTACTCTAACAGCATGGTACATAAGCTTGAGCTTACGTACGAGATTATTAGCAAAGCCTGCCCATTCACAAACTTCCTTGTAAAGAAACATAGAGAATAGAGCAGAAAAAGAAAGTATTTGGTAATGCTATGATATGGTTATTGCTGTGCTGATATTCTTTTCTTGCTGCGGAAAAGACAAAAGAATAAACTCAGTTTTGCTTCCTCAACAAAGCCAAACAAGTCTTAGTACGGAATTGTTCCTCTTGTTCACTTAGTATATTAGCCTCAGTATCATACATGTCTAGAGAATAGAGTTGAAATTCAATACTGTCGCACATATACACACATAAATCCAAAGAAAATTAGTCTTTTTGCCAACTATATGCGTTTAAACTTTGAATTTAATTTAACTTCGAATTTCAAGTATTACTCATGACCGTTCTCCTGAATGTAGCACAAACTATGGTAAATGAACCTGCTTTTATAGTATCCATATTGTATAATTCTTGTGTTGTTACTTCTTCTTCACCTATTGGCTTTTTATTCCATCTTGTTCTTTGCATCTGCTTCCCTCTCTCCTTCACCTCCTTTGGGCAACAGTAGCTCAATTTCCACCAGCACCCTGTTGGTTAACAAAGTTCAAAGTTCAAAGTTTATTTGTCACATCATACATAGTACAACATACAGTGAAATGCTTTGATGCCTGACTGAAAGTTTGCTGTAAATGATGTGAGAGGGTGAGGAAGAGGGAGAAAAAAAGTGTACAAAAAGGGTTGGTTGCATATACAGTAAATACTATTTACAATAAGTACAGTAATTACAAATTACAAATGTACATCTATATGCAATATGTATATGTGCAATAAAATAATATATACAGTGTACATATACGTTTTGTGCAACTTGTGCATATGTGTGTGCAAAAGAAAGTCCAAGAGAGAGTCCTGTGCAGATGTGTGTGCAAAAAGCAAAAAGAGTAAAGGAAAGCAAAAAGGAGAGTCCTGTTTGTGTGTGTGTGTGTATGTGTTATGTGATGGAGTTCTGGTTGAGCTTGTGGAAAGAAACTCCTCCTCATTCTCTCTGTGTTCGCTTTTAAGGAGCGGAAACGCTTCCCTGACAGTAACAGAGAGAACAGTCCATTGTTGGTGTGGTTTAGGTTTTTCCCAATCTTCCTGGCCTTGGTTAAGCAACGTTTGTTATATACGGAGTGCAGGTCAGGAAGTTCAGTGTGGATGGAGCGTTCAGCCGATCGCACCACCCTCTGTAGAGCCTGTCTGTCTTGCTGTGTGCTGTTCCCGAACCAGGCTGTGATGCTGCCGGTCAGGATGCTCTCACCGTTGCAGGTGTATAAAGTCCTGAGTCCTAAGTTAAGGTTAAGAGTCTTGCTCACGGACCCAATAATGGCAGTTTGCCTGGCATTGCGAGGCTTGAACCCTGACCCTCTGATCACTGACCCAGAGCCTTATACTGTTGAGCCACCATCACCCACGCATGATGATGAGTGGTTGGTAGTTCTTCATCTCCCGCTTTGAACTGAAATCATCTCCTTTGTCTTGCTGATGCTCAGGCTTTTAATATTCTTAAGGTAGGCCATCTAATCGTTGTTGGAGATCAGACCCACCACAATTGTGTCGTAAGCAAACTTTACAATAGTAGTGGAGTTGGAAGTGGCCAAACAGTCGTGTTGTGTACAGTGTGTTCAGCAGGAGACTCAGAACACAGCCTTGGGGAGCGCCAGTGCTGAGAGTGAGTGTAGGTGAGGTGTGTTTTCCTGCCCGTACTGTTTGCGGTCTGTCCGTAAGGAAGTCAGAGATCCAGCGACAAAGCGATGTGCCGAGTCCCAGGACATCCATCTTGGAAGTAAGTAGGAGTAGGAGGGGATTATGGTGTTGAAAGCAGAACTGTAATCCACAAACAACATTTTAACATAATTCCTTTTTCGATTGTCCAAGTGGTCTAGGACCGTATGAAGTAGGTATGCGATCGCATCCTCAGTGGAGCAGTTAGGATGATACGCAAACTGTAACGGGTCCAGTGTGTCCGGTAGTGAACTAGTGATGAAGTCTCTTACTAACCTTTCAAAGCACTTCATCACAGTGGAGGTCAAAGCTACTGGACGATAGTCATTGAGACAGGCAGGCTGGGGTTTATTAGGGACAGGAACAATGGTGGACTTCTTGAAGCACATTGGGATTACAGACTGCTCCAGGCAGAGGTTGAAGATCTGCGTAAATACTGGAGCTAGCTGGTCAGAGCAGGTTCTCAGGATCTGACCTGTGGTGCCGTCTGGTCCTGCAGCTTTCCTGGTATTTACTCACCTAAAGGCTGTTCTCACAGTGTGCTCTGAGATGATGAATGCAATGTCCGTTTCTTCACTCTCCACTTGCATGCAGTCAGCAGCGTTAGTAGAGATGCTAGCACCATTAGTGCTGTTAGCATTCCCGGCGCTGTTGGCTGCCGCCTCGAAGCGAGCATAAAAAGTATAAAAAGGATGTTGGCGTTTTATTGTCCACCATTGATCTTAGTCCCCACCACATGTTTCTAGAGGTTTGATGGAAGAGAGACTCTAGTTTTTTGCTATAACATTGCTTCGCTCTGCGCATGCTCTGCGCACGTTATAGGATGCAGCTTTATAATCGTCCATGTCCCAAGTTGGAGGAAGTAGAGCAAGATTTCAGAGCATCGCAGATAGTTTTATCCACCCACAGCTTCTGACTGGGAAAAGTTTTGATAATGGTTCACTCAACTGTATCGTCCACCATTTTCCCGATAAATCCAATAACTACTTCCGTAAACTCGCTGATGTCATCAGAGCTGTGCCTGAACATGTCCCAGTCTGCGTCATCCAGAGCATCTTGTAGCGCAGTCGCTGATTGGTCCATCCAGCGCGCGACCTCTCTTCGAACTGGAGCTCGGAACTCAGCCTTTGTTTATACTTAGGCATTAGGAAAATGGCCTCGTGATCAGACTTCCCAAATGCTGGGCAAGATTGCGCTTTGTAACTGTCTTTGAGTTGTGTGTAGCAGTGATCCAGTGTCCTTTCGCCTCTGGTGGCGCACGTGATGTGCTGATGAAAGTTTGGTACTGCACATTTGAGGTTGGCACTGTTAAAGTCCCCTGCAACAATAAGCACAGCATCCCAGTGGAGAGTTTGATATGAAGTGAGCGCCTCATGTAGATCACATAAAGCACTGTCCGTGTCCGCCAGTGGTGGAATGTAGACGGCGCTGATTATGACTGAACAAAATTCCCGAGGAAGATAAAAGGGGCGACATTTTAAAGTCAGAAGCTCCAGGTTCGCTGTGCACAAGTGTGAGAGAGGTAAAATGCCAGCGTTATTGCACCAGCTGTTCTTTACCATCAGGCACACTCCCCCTCCTTTTGTTATTCCCGACTCCATCGTTCTGTCCATGCGGTGAACCGAGAAGAACTCGGCCGGCTGGATGGCGTGGTACGGTACCGCTGGTTTCAGCCATGTTTCGGTGAAACACAGGAGGTTGCAGTACCGAATGTCTCACTGGAACTTGACCCTGGCCCTGAGGACGTCGAGCTTGTTTTCCAGTGACTGGTCATTGGTTAACAGAATGCTAGGCAGGGGAGCGCGGTGTGCGCGTGCCCTTAGCCTGTTCCTGATGCCGGCTCGTTTCCCTCATGGACGCTTGCTTTTGTCCCATCCTTTGTTGTTCCTCAGGATCTCTCTCGGCCAACTCAGATCCGGGGTTTAAAACGCTGTTCGGTGAGTACATTTACGCCTAATAGACATAAGAGTCTTTCTGCTATATTTAATGTGCTCCATAGTGAAAGAAAAATAGGTAGAGTACAGAGAAAAGTATTATAAAAACTAAGAATCAGCGAACTGGGATCGGAGCAGTCGTGACAGCAGTCTATTACAACAGCGCCATCTTGAACAATGCTCAGGGTCGGTCTTTGGTAACCCGGGCCTCGACCAATTCCGGTAGGGAATTGATGTTTTTGATTTGCATATTTGTTTTGGTATGTTTAATGCTGGATAGGGACTAAAATTAAATTAGGTGTTGTAGCTAAGGGAAAAACGTAATATTTAAGTTACACATGTGCTTGCTATACATACCATATATAATGTATACAAGAGCACAGATTTTTTTTAACTTTATGCTAATGTCTATTCACGTGTGACCTTCAAGCCCTGTCTTTATGTCCTCTGCCAGCTACTGGAAGAGGAGGTCAATAAATCAACATTATTACTTGTTTGGATCAGTTTCACACCTCAAGACCCACAAGAGCAGAGATCTTGGAAGTGATATCAGTCGTTAAATGGAAAAGTGAACTTGGTATGGAATCAATATGTATCACTCCCTGCCTCTTCAGAGAGACACAAACAATTATCTGAGACCTTAGTAAAATAGAGAATAAATGAAACCTCAGTGCAAACCAAATGTTTTTAAATTGAAATTGCAGATTGTTAATCTGTAGTTCTCTTTAGAGAAGCTCATGTAAGTAATGGTGCTACTTTTCTGCATAAGAAACAATACACATAGCACATACCTATTTATGATGAAAATAAGATTGTCAGTGTTGCTCAGTTCATTTATCCATAAGTGTTCAGATCCCTAAACTATAAATCTATAAATAATATATCCACTGTTTAGTCCTCATGTAGAAATTACAGAATTATTCTTCCTGTGAGCTATGACAACTGGCCTAATTTTCTCACAAACTTTAGAGATTTTTCTCTAACCTCATTGACCGTAACCGTCATTTTTCCTGTTATCATTAATCACTTTAAAAGATCCATTTCTGATTGAGATAACCAATGTTGAAATAATGTTGTCTCATATACAGTATGTTTCATGTACAGAGCCTTTAACAGTTGGCACTTTTAAAACAGTTTTTAATTAATATTTTTTCATCTTTCCTCATAGCCTTATTCATTATCGCAGATTCAGACTTGCTTAAAATTTCATATTTCTGGACAGGTGGGGGTTGAAAATAAATTATAAACAGCCATGTTGTTCATGCCCCAAGCGACTTACAGATGTAATCGCAGCAAAAGGTGGCGCTACAAAGTATTAACTTAAGGGGGCTGAATAATTTTGCACACCCAATTTTTCAG
>JAOUQX010076559.1:0-13108 GCA_028566295.1 Liobagrus marginatus
TACCCTAACTCTCAACAGAAAACATCCAACATATGATCGCCATTACAATCAATGAAACGTGTCCGTCTTAACACAACCCACTCTATTTAACCCCCATCTAATCAAGTGTCAAACTAAGATCAGATGTGTGTGATTAAGCTGTGTCTGTGAACCGGAGCACGTGAGGTTGAGCGCGCGCACACGCGTGCGTGTGTGTGTGTGTGTGAGAGAGAGAGAAGTGGCACGTGTGTGTGAAATCAAAAACCCCGTGACACATGCAGTCTTGAAGCGTCCTCAGGCGGACCAATACCAATAAAGTTAAAGTGTTTTTTTAAAGTTCAACGTTACAACGAGTGAGACACGTGATGCACGGATGCGCTTAAAGTGCACGATCGAGACACGTGCTGCACGGATGCGTTCATTGTGACATTGTGACGTTCGCTCCGCCAACAGAAGCCGGCTTGTAACACGAAGTTTAGCTCGCAGCTAAAAGCCAAAAATCGGGAGACGACTCGTACCTCAAAAAACTCGTCAGTTGGGTCACTCGTAAGTCGAGGCCTCACTGTATTAAGCTAAAGTTAATAAGGAATAACTGTATATTTAGTAAATGTAAACATGTAGTGTATAAATACTGCAATTACCACATGATATTTTTCACACTCCATGTTAACATATTTTTCTTTATAAGTTTTATATATTGAGTTCAAATGAAGTGGTAGCTCAAGGTGCTTGCTTAGGAGCTACTGATGGGCTCCTGAGCAAGGCCCTTAACCCTCAACTGCTCAGTTGAATAAATAAGATAAAAATGTAAGTTTCTTTGGATTAAGGCACCTGCCAAATGCTGTAAATGTGATTTCTCATTTCCTTAACTGTGAGCTAAAACAGTATATGTTCATGATGAGTTTACTTATATTTGTCTTGGCACTTGGCATACTTGACAGCAAGTAACTTTTTTTTTTATTACATTAAAGCAGCTTGAAATGTCTTTGCAATGTTCAGCTGGTAAAAAAGAAAAAAAATATTCTGTTGTGTATAAAACACATTAAGTCACCAAATCTACTTAAAATTGTCTGGAATAATTATGACAAAGGGTTTCAAACAACCTTGAATTCAAATGAAGAACTAGCTCACCCGATGTGAAGTGCTAGCTCACCTGATGTCGTCCCCCCCCCCCCCCATAAGCCACCATCCTATACAACAAAGGATTAAGATAAAACACAAAATTATCCGACACCATGCCACAAAGTGGCAGAGCAGTTAGCCTCACAGCTAGAAGGTCATGGGTTTGATTCCTGCCCAGGGTCTTTGTGTGGAGTTTGCATGTTCTCCCAGTGTTTGTGCGGGTTTTCCCCAGGTACTCTGGTTTCCACCCGCCTCCAAACACATGCGATTGGGCATAGGTGAATTGGCTACTCTAAATTGTCCATAGGAGTGCATGGTTGTCAGTCTCTAACTGTTAGCACTGCAATAAACTCTCCAGTGTGTGCCCTGCCTCACGCACAAGTTTGCTGGGATAGATTCCAGCGACCCTGAACAGGATAAGCACTAGACAATGATTGAATGAATGATTGAATGAATGAATGAATGTCACAAAGTGTACAGAAATGTATAACAACTTAGTTTCCATTTATTACGTCTTTCCTTTAACAACAATTCCATGTCTTTCTTTTTCACACTTGACACACAGCACATAGCTAAAGTCACATGGCTGAGGCCGTCCTCAAATAACTAACCCTTCCGGTTAGAATCCTCTGGCCATCAGACTCCCTCCTCCTTTCTGTTAAGAAACACCACAACAGAACAGGAGGTTACATTTAGTCTACCATTAAAAGCAAAAACCTAGAAAGTATATAACTACGCATATTTCCAAAAATATATTAACTATTGAAATAAATACTATATTTACATTTTGTGACAGGTCCTTGGACACTGAGCTCTTTTGCAAACTTCTGCATCACAATGCAAGTAAACCTAAAAGACAGCACATATGATGCAAAGGTAAATTTAAAAAACATTGATTTACAAAAATTCCTGTAAAAAACAAAAACAAAGAAAGCAATGATGACAGATTGTTGGGGCAAATAGTTTGAGTTATTAAAATATACTTTTTTTTGTCAATTGGATATCAAATAAAGAACCAGTCAGTTTAGCTCTGAGAACAGATTTATATGTCTAAAACTAACACATGCTTGTAGAAGTTTTACACAAAGGACATGAGAAAATTACAGATTCATAAATGTCTTCACTCTCCACAAACGTGAACATTGCAATCTTCAGCCGCTTGTGGAGCTTGGGATATTTGACTTCATCACTAGGACGAACTTCTAGCACTTCAACAGTGTAATCGTCATCTTGTCGAGGACAGCTAAGAAAATAGAAAATAAATATTATCATATACCTGAAAAACTTGAATAGGCGACGATGTGCTGTTACAAATAACTAGTTACTGGCACTGAGTTACTATAATCACTCGAAGGTGATCCTCTTAGTTTATTGCTCTTAAACCACAGCAATGTTCTAATGATGTCCTTTAGGATTACATGAATGGCATTAGAAAAAAAGAGCAGGTGATTATTTTTTTATTTGTTAATTCATTCAGATCTCTTGGGCGAGTCTGTGCCCATGATAAATCCCAGTCTTCTTCTTGCCGTATATAGAAATGTAAGTGAAAGTTGATGGTGAATATGTCTTATAGCAGCTATAAACACTTGTTCCCTTGTCAGCACTTCTATTTCCCTGAGTATTAAGAAAATAAAAAGTTCAGATTCCATTGTCTATAAACAATTTTAAAGATTTTCCCATCCCATAACACCTTATTATCACCCTTGGAGATTATTTATCTTAACTGTTCTCATTTTGGTTTCATTCAATCAAAGCCAACTTTTATTTATTTTTTTTCATTTTGTAGCGGTTGTGCTGATGTTGGAACATCCCGTCAGTCTGGAATGCACAGTCAGCCTTTACAGTGCCACAGAAGCTTCCTGACGCTCTTAAAAGTAGCACAGTGTCTTGCAACAAGGTCAGGCCAAATAAGCAAGAGTTATCCTTATCTACAGCTTGCACAAGCTTAACAGGAAGAGGGAATGAGAAAGTGAGAAATTTCTTCACCTGTTTTTACTACAAATTACATAACAGGCCTGTAAGTCATAGAGGGAAAAAACAGGTCAAAAAAAGGGAATAAATATCTGATTAACGTACCCTCTGTGAACCAGATTCCATCGGAGCTCGTCATGCGGGTCAGGACTAGGTGTAGCCCAACACTCATTCAGCAGAAGCTCAAGCTCTTTATCCTCATGCTTTAGGACAAATACCTCAAAAAATACTGGCTTCCCCAGAGTGTGCATCACCGGAGGAGCCTGGCTCTTATAGAAACTCCTAAAAGAAGAATCTATCAAAATTCTAATAAGCACGACTTATTTTCAAATGTCCAGTTTTCATAATATTCAACAGCACTGCTACAGAACACTAAAATCTCATTTAACCTCCATAATTAAATAATAGATAATTGTTAAAAAAACAAAAAAAAATGAAAGAAAGAAAAAACATGATAGCTAATAAATACTCCATACAGACCTGTAGCAAATCTCATCTTTGCACGGAGAGCACCCTCATTTTTCAAGACTGGAGCAGGTGTTACGGTCGGAGCGCTAACTTCGACCGGTGTGCTGCCAATGGTACTGAGCAGCTCGTATGCGCAAGAGACTGTCAATCTAAGGAGAAAAAGTGGTTAGATCTAAAGCGGAGAGTTAGAACTACAATCAGCTCTCATTCACACTCTGCAGTGTCTATTCTGTGTGAGATGGCGTGCTAGAATCTGAGAATGCGTTTTGGCGAAATAAACCCAAAATCAGTTTAGCTTTAACTTTGACGCTGATGTTTAACGGTATGTTGTTCTTTTTGTATTGGCGTAAGTACTTTAGATACTCTATTATTTTAAAGAGCACATCATTGGCTCTGAGCAAAGCAAAGATAAGATGTACTGCAACAGATATTTAAATGGCACTGGACCGCCATCACTAGCTGACCAAGGCATGTTATCATCCCCTCTTCCTATGCTATCTTAATATCCTTTCATCTTTAAACCCGTTAAACCCATCTCAGTTGGAAACCTTTCAGAAGACAGACACTATATGGCCAAAAGTATGTGGAGACCTTACCAGCACACCCACATAAGCATGTCTTCCTCAAACTGTCTCCACAAAGATGAAGCACAAATTTGTCTAAAACATCTTTATATGTTGTAATATTACGTTCTTTTTTCACTGTTCCAGCATGACAATGTCACTGTGCACAAAGCCCCTTGAGCTCCATGAACCCATGGTGTGTTATGTTTGGAGTGGAAGAACTTAAGTGCCCTGCACAGAGCCTTGATTTAAGCTTCCTGAACACCTTTGTGATGATCTGGCACACTGACCTCACAAATAATGTTGTGACTGAATGTAAAAATCTCCACAGCCACATGCCCCAATCTAGTGGAAAGTCTTCTCATAGGTTTATTAAAGGAGTAAGAGTGAGACTAAATCTGGAATAGGATGCTTAGTAAGGTGTTCCAATACTTTTGTCTATATATGCAACAGTTAGCTGCAGTACTTTAAAAAAGTGTCTTCAATTCTTGATCCTTGTGTGGAATGGGGAACCTTCACCACTGCAATATTCACCCAGTATGTAATATTTCCATCATGGACCTGCAAAGCATAAAAAGGCACTTTAATGAACAACCAACCAAAAAAAAAAGTCAAACACATAACTTAGCTACACAGCTTGCTTCCTTTTCTCATCATATACACGGCTAATCCTAAGTAGAGAATCCTGTTCAGAACTGTTTCATTCCACTGACAAAACAAAAGAATATGCGCTACTAAGGATGATTAATCAATATGAAAATTAATCAATAATCAAATGTTAGAAATTTTGTTGAACATATGTAAATTAAATGAATGGCTGTTCTTTCTCGACTGGTGAAAAGTGAATGGGGATGGTACAGAGGGTTTGAAGTCAGAGTCAGGGCTCTGTGCAAGACACTGGAGTTCTTACACCCTGATCATACCACACCATTGTTTCATGGAGCTCAGGGGCTTTGTGCACAGGGGCATTGTCATACTGGAACAGTGTTTGGGCCAATGGTATAGCAGTTTCGTATTTTAGTTTGCGTCTTTAGTGTCCAGTTATTTATATGGACTTTGTAAAGGTGTTCAAATTCCATATAAAATTTTGTTGTTGTGAAATTTTTTTTTCTTCAACTGTAGTCAAGCTGCATAGAGAAATGACAAAAAAAATGACTTAGGAAATAATATTGTAGTCTGCTTGAAAGCTTCCCTGCATTGTGTTTGTAAATGGTTATGTTAATGTTACCCCAGCTTCATTCCTTTCCCTTTGGTGTTAATTTTGAAGAAGTTACATTTTGCTTTAAATTTCACTTATCTGCAGTTGAATAAAAATGGTATTTTCTTAATTTACCTAGATCATCAAATTAAATATTTATACAAAATATTGAGGTAAAGGCTACAACAATATCTCCCTTAACACAAATCTAATAAATCTGTCTGATAAATAAGTCTGATATTCAAAATTCAGAATATTATGAGCTGGTTAGACCATAATAAAAGTTTTTGTCGAGTTTATATTGAGACGTTAGAACAGGGTTACGTTTACATGTTTCTATATTTCCATTTCCTTAAGAGAGATTTGCCTGTGTACAAAAAAATTCTGAACCTGTCTGTTTCTTAGGAAAGTTATTTTGAAAGATATCAAAATTAAATTGTTGCACATTTTATTCACCAATTTGTATTTATAAAGTGAAAGAGGCAAATCCACAAATGTAGATCATAATACTATAAATCATGGGTGTCCTGCTCCTGTTGGGTCTGCAGAGTTTAACTCAAACCCTACTTAAACACCTGAACCAGTTAATCAATACTTTACTATAGGCTAGAAACTTCGAGTCAGGTGTGTTGGAGCTAAACTCCAGGATAGTGGCTCTCCAGGACTGAGTTTGGACACCCCTGCTATAAATCACTTATTTAATCTGAATTTGTGTTTGTTTGTTGTTGATATTTTTGAGACTATTTGATTATGCTACATAACCCATTGCAGCACTGATAGGAAAAACGAAGCTTAAATATAATTCATGGACTAATATTATGGTAGCGTTGTCTTTTTTTGTAGTGCAATAGTTGTCCTGGCCCCTGACAAAATGATGTCCCTGACATCATTGGCGTGTGTGTCTGCATGTGTTTTATATATGATCAGATCAGATTTGCCTTTCAAATGAAGTGATTAAGTCTAACGAGCCTTATTTATCTAATTATACTTTAAAATACTTTTATGAAAAGCGTCTTATAGAAACTTATTCCCAATATCAGTACAGAAATGAAGCGTATTTATGAATTGACTGGTATTCAAACACTATAAAAAGAATTTTTTTAAATTAGATGCTACAGTAAAATATTTAGACAAAACCCCACATTCATTTGTCAAGAAAAGTCGAGTTTAGTGGGGAAATGTAAATAAGCCGAGAGATAAACGAAGGAGTCTGTACTTTTGAATGCGTAACCATGGTAACTAATAACGGAAGCCTGTGTGAAGCACGCGGGAAAATTCACGCGTGTTACGGACGCGGAGTAAGTGACTATCTAGGCATTGCACATTGTGCCCTTTTTCTAAGAAACATACTGATAATAATGCGCCTGTGTTAACTAAGACGTTGTAAGAGACATCCAACTTACCGTTTTGTGCACATGACAGCTGCTGTGTGAAACATTGAAGATAATAAAGGCCGGTGTATCTTCTATGCCGTATGAGCACCGCCCGGCTATCGCTCTAACATCGTGATACCAGCCACGACTGTCTGCAGCGAGATTTAACCTCATGTGCATTCAGTTACATATACACAAATTATCACTATATATATTAGTAAACTCAGTGTCATCTCTTACCCTGTACATAAATATACGTTGCCATTGGCTGACTGAAATCTTTGGAAATATAAGCGAATATGGTGTCAGCTGTACATCTGTTATCACTGTTTTCAGATTGTTTATAAAAACTCTGGACTTCACAGATCAGCAGCGCAGCCACCATTAAGCCCCATGATGTGGAACTCATATCGAAATAACTGTCCTCTAAGTGGGATTTTTAAAAACAGAACGACCACCTTTTGTGAACAGACAGGCGCGTGTCATGCACTTTCAAAGATAAACTGAGCGAAAAATGCGCATGCGCAATTGCACACGTGTCTCACTTCCGTGTATCGACTACATGGCATTCCAGGGAAAGCTTAATTCACTTATTTCATTGAATATTGTCGTTTTTAAGTGAGAATGTGTTACAGTAAATGTTTCTCCTACCTTGGAAAAAAGAAAATATCTCAAAAAAGATTTGTCTTTTAATGGTAAAACTGTCTGTAAAAGTTTAAAATATCATTAACGGTTTTAGACAGTATAACAATCGAAAGGTGTTTATTCTTTTAACAAAATGCACAATTCATGCGCGCGCACACACGGAAGTAATTTTATGAGAGTGCATCAAAAGCTGCGTCAAAGGGGCCCTCTAGTGGCAGTACAACGTTAACACCGCCCTTCCCCCCTACAACATTTTACTATTTGTCATTGTTTGTCGATACATATTAGACTTAATATCTCCCTAAGTATCTTTTATTTCTGATAATTTAATTTTATAGGCATTATATTCTCACAAAAAAGGACATGGTTGATAAGCGTACAACATTTTCAACATGGAGCTAAAGCATGTGACAATAGGTACCTTTACATGGACACTTTTTGTGCAATCGGATTGATTTCAATCCGAGTGTTGCATCCGAACACACGTGTTTACATGAACGTTGAATAAAGTAATCGGGTTGATATGCGTGTTTACATGACACAGGGATGAGATCATTTACAAGATCTTACAGCCCCGCCGAGCAGGAAGCGCGCGCTGGGTAAAGAACCAGGAATCTCTCCAGCAAGCTCGGGTCCCACACGTACTCATACATGCACACTTGTTCCTCATCACCACGCTCTTATTTAAGCCCCACGTTCACGAGCACTCTGTTGTGCAGTATTTATATACGTGTGTGTCCGCAGGATCTGTGATCGCGCTTCCCGAAGCTCACTCGGATCCACAATCGCTGCGCTTCGAATACTCGCTTTCACCACCGCCCCGGCGGTTTACCTTACTTCCATGTTTCACCGTAATTGTGCGTTTGCGTGTGTCATATTTAATAAACATGTGCACATGGATTCAGACGTGTCTCGCTCCCTCCTCCCTCCGCACAACAGAAGACACGTCTTCCGTAGAAACACTCACATCGCGCGAATCCTCTTCTGGGAAGCCGATCATGAGCTATAACGTTTACTAATCGTCTTCCTTTTATTACTTCGTCCATAATGCTGTTGAATGTAAAAGTAGATCGCAATGCGCCACCTTTTGTTGTTCCGGGATTTTTCTTGTACTTAGGGATCCCTATATGATTTGATCAATTGTCCGGTTTATACCGCCTTCTTTTATTACAAGGTATAACGTGATTTATGACCATCTACTCTTGCAATTATATTGTCTTGTCTATTTTTTTTTATATTTAGTAACAACGTGGTTTATTCTACTGACCGATATTGCTTAGCGCACGACAACTTGCCTAAGACAACAGCCGTGCGCCTACTAGCCTCATTTGTAAGCAATTACAAAGTGTTTACATGTCACTTACATTTAAGTGTTTACATGTCCTCTCGATCGATTAGAAAAGGTTTAAACCACCCCTTACAATCTGATCACAATTTAAGTCGGATTGGACCAATTTAATCCGATTGACCTGTTTACATGTAACTTTTTTTTAATCGTGCCTATTGGAGTATTACAATCGGATTACATTGCTCATGTCAACGCACCTATTGATCCCTAACATGAAGTTCTTTGAAGCTTTTTAAGTATTATCCTCATTTTATGTCTTAGTTAGCTCGTTGCTGTTTTTAATTGTCTTTGTTACAGGCAATGATAGAATTTTATTAAACATTTGTTATACGAAATGTAAAATAAACTAAAATAGACATGAGAGATACATGTAACGAACTGCACTGTTTGTATACAAAAGTTTTACTAATAACCTGTTTTTAAAATATAGAGTAAAGTGTAAAATTACATGTTTTAAAACGTTAACAGATGTTTTATACACGTCTTATTTCTCATAATAATTCTCCCTGAGAACCTGCGCTGACCAGCTCGCTCCGGTATTTACACAGATCTTCAACCTCTCCGTGGAGCAGTCTGTAATCCCAGCATGCTTCAAAAAGTCCACCATCGTTCCTGTCCCAAAGAAGCTCCAGCCTGCCTGTCTCAATGACTATCGTCCAGTAGCTTTAACTTCCACTGTGATGAAGTGCTTTGAAAGGTTCGTAAGAGACTTCATCACTAGTTCACTACCGGACACACTGGACCCGTTACAGTTTGCGTATCGTCCTAACCGCTCCACTGAACACGCGATCGCATACTTGCATCACACAGCCCTAGACCACCTGGACAATCGTAAAGGGAACTATGTTAAATGAGGTTTGTGGATTACAGTTCTGCTTTCAACACCATAATTCCCTCCATACTCGCTTCCAAGATGGAGGTCCTGGGACTCGACCCATCGTTCTGTCGCTGGATCTCTGACTTCCTTACGGACAGACAAACCGTACGGGTGGGAAAACACATCTCGCCTACACTCACTCCCAGCATTGGCACTCCCCAAGGCTGCGTTCTGAGTCCCCTGCTGTTCACACTGTACACACATGACTCTTTGGTTGCTCCCAACTCCACTACTATTGTCAAGTTTGCTGACGCACACGGTTGTGGTGGGTCTGAACTCCAACAACGATGAGACGGCCTACCTTAAAGAGATTAAAATCCTGGAGACATGGTGCCAGGAAAACAATCTCCTCCTGAATGTTAGCAAGACAAAGGAGATGATCGTGGACTTCAGTTCAAAGCGGGAGATGACGAACTACCAACCACTCATCATCAACGGGGCCCCAGTGGAGAGAGTGGACAATTTACGGCATCTTGGTGTTCACATCTTTAACCTCCTCCTTGGTGTTCACACCAATAAAACTTGAACTTGAACATCTCACAAGATCTGTCATGGACATGTCACATCGACCACATAGTTAAGAAAACCCGGCAGCGTCTGTTACATCTAAGACGCCTAAAGGACTTTAAACTGCCCTCTCAGGTGCTCATGACTTTCTACATCTGCACCATTGAGAGCATCCAGACCGGCAGCATCACAGCGTGGTTCGGGAAGAGCACACAGCAGGACAGATGAGGTCTACAGAGGGTGGTACGATCGGCTGAATGTTCCATCCGCACTGAGCTTCCTGACCTGCACACCATCTTCACTAAACGATGCATGACCAGTGCCAGGAAGATTGGGAAAGACCTCAACCACCCCAACAATGGACTGTTCTGTCTGTTACGGTCAGGAAAGCGTTTACGCTACTTAAGCGAACACGGAGAGAATGAGGAGGAGTTTCTTTCCGCATGCTATCTGGGCTCTCAACCAGAAGTCTCCTACATAACACATACACACACACAACAGGACTCTCTTTTTGCTTTTTCCTTGCTTTTTTGCTCTATGCACACATATCTACACAGAACTCTACCTTGGACTTTCTTTTTGTACACCCAGATGCAGCAATTGCACAGAATTTATACGTACACTGTATATATTATTTTATTGCACATATTCATATTGCATATAGATCTACATTTGTAATTTGTAATTACTGTACTTACTGTATATAGTATTTATATGCAACCAACCCCCCTGTACACTTTTTCTCTTCCTCTCCCTCACCCCTATTTACAGCAAGTATGGGATATGTTACTGTTAGTGGGTGGGATATATTACTGTTAGTGGGTGGAATATGTTACTGTTAGTGGGTGGGATATTGTAACATCAAGGGACTGTGGCCTGAACGCCCGCCTGAGGGCGCTACAAGACTGTGCGCGTGCGCCACATTTTGGCAGACTGTTCACACACGCACACACGCACTCATGCTCACTGTCACGTGCACCATAATCATGCTCACCTGTATGTATTTATGTTTAATGACTCAGTTTAAATAGAGGGCGCTGGTTTAGACCAGCGTGGTTTATTGATGTTTGTGGGTTTGAGGTTGACGTTTGTTCCTACTGAGTTGGTGCATTTAAATGAAGGATTATGTTTCACAAACCTGCATTTGGATATTCTGCGCTGCTCGGTTCGCGTCTCGTCATCCGAAGATTGCCTTTCGGACGTAACGAGACGTTACAGAATAAACCGCCTAAATTCGAGATCCAGCAGGTTAGTTGATCACAGTTCTTTGGAGGAGAGGTGGGCGAGGGAGAGAGGCCGGAGCGAGTGGCCAAGCGAAACCGGAAGAAGTGCAGACGCAGGCAAGCACACGCTTCGTTTCAGTACGCCGAGCAGCCATCTTACGCGTATGATGAGGACAGCTCTGATCAGGATTCTGCTGAGGACTGGCTGATGAGGCCAGGCGAGGAATTGGGACAAAAGCCCACGTTCGGAACGTTTCCCGTTTAAAGGATTATGTTTCATAAACCTGCATTTGGATCTCCTGCACTGCTCGGTTTGCGTCCCGCCATCCAAAGATTGCCCTTCGGATGTAGCGAGGCGTTACAAATATATTACTGTTAGTGGGAGGAATATGTTACTGTTAGTGGGTGGGATATATTACTGTTAGTGGGTGGGATATATTACTGCTAGTGGGTGGAATATGTTACTGTTAGTTAGTGGGATATACTGTATTACTGTTAGTGGGTGGAATATATTACTGTTAGTGGGTGGGATATGTTACTGTTTGCGTGTGGGATATGTTACTGTTAGTGGGTGGGATATGTTACTGTTAGTGGGTGGGATATGTTACTGTTAGTGTAGTGGATGGGATATGTTACTTTTAGTGTGTGGGATGTATTACCGTTAGTTGGTGGGATATGTTACTGTTAGTGGGTGGGATATATTACTGTTACTTGGTGGGATATGTAACTGTTAGCGGGTTGGCTTTGTAACTGTTAGTGAGTGGGATATGTAACTTATTGGGTATGGTATGTAACCGTTAGTGAGTGGGATATATTACTGTTAATGGGTGTGATATGTAACTGTTGGTTGGTCGGATATGTTACTGTTAGTGGGTGGGATATATTACTGTTAGTGGGTGGGCTATGTTACTGTTAGTGGGTGGTATATATTTCTGTTAGTGGGTGGGCTATGTTACTGTTAGTTGCTGGTATATATTGCTGTTAGTGGGTGTGATATTTTACTGTTAGTTGGTGGGATATATTACTGTTAGTGGGTGGGATATATTACTGTTAGTGGGTGTGATATATTACTGTTAGTGGGTGGAATATGTTACTGTTAGTTAGTGGGATATGTTACTGTTAGTGGGTGGGATATATTACTGTTAGTGGGTGGGATATGTTACTGTTTGTGTGTGGGATATGTTACTGTTAGCAGGTGGGATTTGTTACTGTTAGCGGGTGAGATATATTACTGTTAGTAGGTGGGATATGTTACTGTTAGTGGGTGAGATATATTACTGTTAGTAGGTGGGATATGTTACTGTTAGTGGGTGGGATATATTACTGTTAGTTGGTGGGATATGTAACTGTTAGCGGGTGGGCTATGTAACTGTTAGTGAGTGGGATATGTAACTGTTATTGGGTATGGTATGTAACTGTTAGTGGGTGGGATATATTACTTTTAACGGGTGTGATATGTTACTGTTAGTTGGTGGGCTATGTTATTGTTAGTGAGTGGGCTATGTTACTGTTAGTGGGTGGGATATATTACTGTTAGTGGGTGGGCTATGTTACTGTTAGTTGCTGGTATTATTCTGTTCTCCTTGCACGTAACTCTGTACAATTTAACAGGCAGCTAAACTCTTCTTCTAACCTTTCCCAGAGCATTTTCAGTCCTTCAGTGGGGTGACTGGGGTGCACCGCCCTAATCCTTCTTACTTGCTCTGATGAGTCACTGCCAAGCCACTTCGTCAACAAGTCCAGCTCTTCACTGGCAATCAGGTCTAACCCTCTTATGGTGTTCATAAATGAAGACTTCCATGCTCTGTAGTTCTCTGGACGATCGTCAAACTTC
>JAOUQX010076633.1:0-13098 GCA_028566295.1 Liobagrus marginatus
TTCATTGTAATGCTTTAGCAATACTGTACACATATATGGTCATGCTAATAAAGCTTATTGAATTGAATTGAATTGAAATATGACCGCAACAAGCTTTGCGGGCTATTCTCATTTATTGCTGGAGAACATTCAACAGCTCAGTCGACGAATCTCTATGCTGAGTGTTTAAATATCTTCTAGCTCAATGATCTAACTATAAAAAAAAAAGGCTTTGAAACAGCACTGCTTTTTTATTGCACTCGTAAAATCGTAAAATTCCTCCTCCTACTCCACAACCACCACCACAACTAATGCCCTCCCTACAGGGGTGCTGTGTGTGTGGGTGGGTGGGTGTGTGTGTGAATATCATGTGAGCGAGCACAAACTGTAGCTATAGCCTGAAGATGCCTGTCTATTGCCCCTTGTGAGCAAAGCGGGAAAAGGATGAAGCGTTTTGTGTGTGTGTGTGTGTGTGTGTGTGTGTGTGTGTGTGTGTGTCTGTGTGTGTAAGAGAGAGAGAATTTGTCCATCAACTCTTTTATTTTGTTTCATGCTACCATCATGCTTCATGCTAGCATTTTGCTACTTATGCAAAGTCAACATTGACTGATCAATTATTACACTAATTATTACGCTAGCACTTTGCAATGTGGTTCATCTTCATCGGTCTGTTTTACACTTGATTATGTTGTAATTATGAAGAAACAGAAACGAAGTGCACTCACTCCTCAGTAATCACTTTATGTTGGTCTGAGGGGATGCTAATCATATCCTATTAGCACTGAGAACAAGACAGTCTATCACAGCATACCACAGCCACACACACACATACACACACACACTACAGGGTTTGTGATCATAGAAAAGCAGGGGGCATAGGGGTTCTTCACACAAACACACAGAGAACCTGGGAAACACTGCACAGAAAGTAACTTTAACTCTGCATCGAACCTTGGACCCCAAGGCTGTGAGGCTACCAACTGCAGTACCATGCCACCCAGAGCAAAGCTTGTTCTGTAAAAAACTACTCAATGTTTTAGCTGTTTTCTTATTTTGCAAGTGGGGCATCCAAAATCCAGGGGTCAAACAAAATAAAAAATGCCGTAGGTCTCATCCTCAGCACATCTCTTTGTTGTAGTTCATTAAAATGTTCACTGATTTCATACCTGGTCTCCAGGGGTTGATCTATCATGCATCTGCCTTATTAAATCGAAAAGCATGATTCATTGGCCCACATAGATAAATGTCACATCATGATTTTACCATTAGCTCAACATGGAGCGCGCACACACATACATACACACACACACTTAAAAAACAAAACCTCCAAGTTGTACCAAGTGAGAAAAAGACTTCTAACCTAACGTCCTACTGAAGAAAAAAAAACAGCAGAGCTTTGTTACACAGAACTGGCTCCCAAAATCAGGATTCTCTGCCAAGAACAGATCAGATTTAGCACTATCCTATTTTACAGTTAGACCTGTAATGTTTCCTGAACCCTTTTGCTTGCATGCTTGCAGGTCTACCATGTAACCAGGATAAAGATCAGAGGGGATGAATCAGTATGTTTTGGCTACTAGGTGCTCACTTTTTTACCTTTACATTCTGCTCCACCTCATCCTCCACACAGAACATAGATTGCGTCATGTTTTTTTTAGTAATCCTGCCGAAGAAGAAGCTTGGATATGGTTTTGACAGTGGTACACCAGTACTTGTAGAACTCTTTATCCAACTAGTAAGCTTCAAATTGCCATATGGTTGCTATTGATTGCTACCTTGGCTCCAAATTCAGTTCAATAAAAATAAAGCTGACATATTATGTTCACAAATTTTGTGGTGTCCCTGAAGTATTAGTAGTATTATTATTATTCCTTTAAGCTTTGCATAAATGCCTTTCTTAGCATCATCTTCGTGACGAATACAAGCAGATCCATAACTAAAGATTGGCTGAAAAGCTTGGATATCTAGCAAATATATTTTCTGATTAAAAAAATATACATATATATTTTCCCTTTCTTTAGCCTTGTAGTTTTATGTTAATTACTCTAAAAACAAGAGCCTTTACTTTCCTTAGGCAGAAACAATCAAATCAGAAGGTAATCATGAGTCAATGATGCTTTGTTGACCATTACATTCGTCAGTATAATGCAGCAAATATTTAAGTTAAAATGAAAATAGAGCTCACTTAAAGCAGTGAATCCAAAACAATGAATCCAAATGACACGTCAATAAACGCAAGGGGTTCCAATACAAATAATTAACACAGCCATTAATAACCAATTAAAATTAACCCAAAATGAAACATCTTCTTTAATTTAACACACCTAGTGAATATCGCAGTGGGACATTCATGAGATGGCCCCAGATGGATCATCCACCCATCCATCCATCCACCCATCCATACAACCGTCCATTCATTCATCCATCCAGCCAGCCATCCATCCATCCATCCATCCATCCATCCATCCATCCATCCATTCATTCATCCATCCATCCATCTATTCATACATCTATCCATCCATCCATCCATCCATCCATCCATCCATCCAACCAACCATGAGATCAATATCATTTAACAATTTGTGAAGATGTATTATTGATTACAAAATAGCTGCAAACAACTTTACATACTACCGTGCCAGACTGTGATGTAAAGCTAAATTCACCAAAAAACTGTCCAAGACTTGTTTTGTTTTTTAATATCATTGTTTTCAATCTCACATTTTATTATCTTTGGTAAATATATGTATAAAAATCTGACTGACAGCTTTACAGTATATATAAAAATCAGACAGACAGTTTTACAGCCATGGAGGGGTTTCATGCCGCCCGGGGTATGAGAACTGTTCATGGCATCATTGTCAAAGCAGGGCTTTATAACATGTTGAAAAGGAAACACAATTAAAGGAAACAGCAATTGTGCTATCATACATTTAGAATTGCGTCCATTACCATGTGGTGCAAAGTTAAAATTTGCCTCTGGAATACCACGGTTTTTTGTTTGTTTTTTTCCTTCTTGTTTTTCATTAGTCTCTCATTACTGTAACCGCAGAAGCTGTTGAAATGTGTGAGAAACATAGGACCAAATATTGCACATACAGTCGGAAGGTGTGCCTTTGTTCGCTGCCTTGCATCCAAATTGCACCCTAATTTGGTTAAATAAAAATAAAGCAGTTTAGCCGTTCTGTGTTATCGATGCATATTTGCACTGTTTATTCCTTTTTTGCCTTTCTGTAAATTTCGGTAATATTAAATATCAAGGAACTGTATTTTCTGTTCTTTTTTATTCAGCTTTTCCGCCAGAGTGACATAAAGAGAAAACAAAATTTGATCTAATTTACATAGTTTGTTACTAATTTATATCTGGTAAACATGCATGACAGTGTATTGTTTTGTTATGGATCATAGATAACCTATAAGGTTGGCATAAGAGTGGTCTACCTTTTTTTGCCATTTGAGGAAGTGTGTGAAAGGCAGGTGAGAAACAAATGTGTATGAAAGTCCTGAGTTAGACTCTGAAATCCTCCTCGCTTTCATTATACCTTTCTACATTTCTCTCCCATCAGCGCAGGCAATTTATGGACAACATTGTCTATGTGTTGTGTTCCAGTATCTCTATCCTTTTGTTAGTGTTTCCAATAAAAATAAAAATTAAATAGTACAGAGCAACTGTCCAACAGACGGTTAAGATGCCTGCATAGTTTTTGCCCTTGAAATAATCATATCCTGTTTCTTAACATGGCAAAGCTTTGTTTCATTTTCGATGTTTCAACCAACAGAACAAATTAGCAATGTAAATGCTAGCATTGTCTAAATAACCAGGTTCTTTGTAGAATAACTGCAGATCCTGCAAATCAAAAATGCAGTTGAATCAGAAATTGTGCGGAAAGCTGCCCATAAACGCCTCTAAGCTGTCCTTTACTAAAGTGCTGCATTACAGTAAAATAAGCCTAGTATCTACTCATGAATGGGGTCACAGCTGTGGACTTCAAACTGTAACCCTAACCCTAAGCAATACAACACCTCCAATGGCAAAATAGCAAGAACATGTTTAAAAATAAAGAAGAAAAACCTTTTGCATAACTTGTTTTTCTGCATCGAATGCTTACTAGAGCAGCCTGTGGCCCTTGTAGATGTAATATTTCAATTATCTGTAGGTAATGAACCAAGTACACTAATTAATGATTTTGAAAATAAATTAATACAGCCTGTTCAAGGCAATAGATACAGTATGAATTCCTACACTGATGAAGTACATGGTGACGTTTATTGTGGTCTACATGGTGTATCAAAATGTTTAACTTTAAGTTGGTTATCTTCTGACCATGGCACGGTGTCAGAGTAGTTAGCATCCTTCATCACATAAAGAAGGTCATGGGCTCGATTCCCAGCTACGGTGTTTCTGAGTGGAGTTTGCATGTTCTCCCCGTGTATGTTCTCCCCTCATATGACATCTTCTATAGATTTAAGTAGCGCACAGTCACTAATAAATGTGTTGTGTATTATTAACATCTGCAATTGACTTTCCATATTTTTACTGGACAAATATTACAGGCACGCCTGCCTTACTGCAAGAAGGTCGTGGGCGCATGGGTTCGATTCCCACCCAGGGTGTTTCTGTGTGGAGTTTGCATGTTGTCCCCATACTTGCGCAGGTTTTCCCTGGGTACTCCGGTTTCCTCCTGCCTCCAAACACGTGATTGCCTATAGGTGAATTAACTACTCTAAATTGTCCATAGGAGTGAATGTGTGTGTGAATGGTTGTCTGTCTCTAAGTGTTAGCGCTGCGATTAACACAGGCACTGCTGATTGTACAGGGTGTATCCACCTCACACCCTAAGTTAGCTGGGATAGACTCCAGCACCTCACGACCGTGAACAGGATAAATGCTAAACAATGGATGGATGAATGAATTAATATACTGAACAAATACAGTATACAAGAACCTTTGACCCCAGGATTGTTTTGATAAACCCTTGGTTTCCTTGATGGGGTTTGTTTGTTTTGTTCTGTAACTCTATCTACTGTAGGTTTCTGTATCTATGGGAACTTCGAGGAACTATTGTCCAACGTGCCACTATTTATTAACACACACAAGGATACATTCAACTTATTCGGTCAGTTCTTATGTTATTCTTAAAAGGTGCAACATTTTAAGACCCAATGTAAATATAATCATAAATATAAACATAAATAAACTGAAATGTAGGTTGATCTATTTAGGTTATGCAACCATAGTAAACAAAAGTTATCAGGGCATTTGAGTTCAAATAAACAACCTATATTTATTAACCTATATTTACCCTAACCCTAACCCTAATTTATTTGTTATATGTATTAGCCATCTCAGCACTTCTTAAATCCTTACTAGTACGCATATAACCTGCCAATGGCATCTTTATACTAAAAGTGTAAAACATCTCTATGTCCATATTATAAACAAAGGTCATTTTAATTAAAACTTACAAAGTGGGATGGCGTTCAATGGAGGCTTTTTTGTTGACGTCTGTCTTGGTTCAGGTTTAACTGTATTAATGAATTCAAACACAAATGTAACGTGAGTAGGACAGAGATGCAGTTAGTGTTTCAGTTCTTCCTAAATGTGTCAAGGCTCTGTGTAAACAACACCATCCTTTAAATGGAACAATGTCTTCCTGAAGCTCATTTGGTGCACAGGGCAGCAATATAAGGAAAACTCTTTTTGGGTGCAACAATTAGCTGTCCAAATACTTTTGGCTGTGTAATGGATATGTTTTACTAAATCAATTAATTTAATAAACATGAGACAATTTTTTTTCTTTTCCTTTCTTTTTTAACATTTCTATTTTATATTGTGATAAAACGTTTTAAAAATACAAACATTTAAAAAATAAACTAAGACTACTAAGTAAAATCTACTAAGACTGCAAGAAAAGGTCAAAATATTCATTTTTGATCCCAGAAATCTAAACGTTAATGCAGTTTTATGGGCGAAATTATAAGTTCAAAGTTTATTGAGTGTTGTGTTATATGCTATTACAGTATACGATGAATATATGATATGATAAGTGATAAGTGACATGATAAATATATATGATATAAATAATTGCAGATTGCTACATCGCCGGTTACAGTGGGGTCAGTGTTTTGCATGCTTCCATCTATAACACAAACCGACAGTCAATGCAACCATTAATTGCACTGGTGTACAGCTTCAGTTTATTATATGATGTACTGGTGACGTCGGAGATGTAAAGCGCTCTGTGATCAACCTCTCCATGATCCTAGGTGATGCGTCAATACACAAACAATTTCATCATTGCTAAATCCTAACCTAAAGTAGAATTTAACCAAATCATTCACACCCACTTTTATGAAAAACTGTGAAATGTTTCACACAATTCTGTCAATATTACGAGTTTAATAATGTATCGCTACGACTTGGAATTTCAACTGTAATCTTTCGACTTTCATGACCTGTAACTTTGCAAAATTTTATTTGTCCAATTAATTATATATACATTTGTTTGTGTAAAGTAGGCACATACCAGGTAGGATCCATGTGCAGGGTCTTTATTCAACAAACAGAGGTTTCAGAAGCAATGACAAAACGTAGGCAGAAGTGCTAACGTGGCTAACGCTAGATACACTGGTTACTAGGTGAGCTACGGGCGACGTGGTACTAGACGCAAACAAAACAACAAACAGGGAATGCGGCTTGGTAAAGCAGACAAAATAGCAAACGTGAACAAGGCTTGGTAAAGTCGACAAACTAACAATACTTCGCCCAGGACAAAGGAAACACATTGCTTAAATACCTAGAAACATGAAGTGACAAGACAGGAACTAGTGAAGCAGAAACAGGAAGTGCACAGAGTTCAAAGTTCAGGTGAGCACTCCCTCTACTGGAGGGAGTCCGGAACCGATGTTACAGTTTGTTTTGTCACATAGTTTTTGATAGACAGTTTTTTTAATGTAATTATGTGCTCAAACTCCTTTTCTGCTATACCAGAAGATAGGCTAAGCCATCTAACAGAGGAAACCGGAGTACCCGGAAGAAACCCGCACAAGCACCAGGGAGAACATGCAAACTCCACACAGAAACACCCTGGGTGGGAATCAATCCCATGACCTTCTTGCTGTGAAGTACAAGTGCTAACCACTCTGCCAAAATGCCACCCTTGTCAAGATTCTTACTTTGGAATTTTGGGTAAGAGCACAGGGTCGGGCATGGTGTGCCCCTGGAGTCGAAAGGGTTAGGGGCCATGCTTGGCAGTGCTAGGGCTTGTACTGACCAACAACCTAAAGCCTTGACCACTTAAGCCACAGATGAATGATTTTAAAGTTTTTTTCTGCTGTTTAAGCCCCCTTTTCCTCTCCTGAACCATGGTTCAACCAGTATTAACATGCTTACTAGAGTAATATTAGAGCATACGTATATGACATCAAGTTCAAACACACTATGTAAAAATTTAAATCATGCAAAAAAATTGCCTTAATTGCTTTTACCTTACAAAAACATGAATGCAGGTCAATAAAGTACTATTTGCTAAACTTTATGGTTCTGTGTTATTGTATAAAGGCTAAGAGCCCAGCTTATTGGTTAATAGCTAGCTGTTGTGCATAAGATAAGCCGATTAAAGACAATCTTTCATAATTATCCATAATTATTATTCACACCTTTGTAAACATCATACTGCAATTTTACATCTGAGCTCATTAACAATGTATGCTAACGCGCATCTTTCTCTTTAATTATTTTTTTAATTTAAGTGAGGATAGTGTATATAAGAATAATGTGTGTGGATACTCTGTGTGCATGTATGTGTGTGTGTGTGTGTGTGTGTGTGTGTGTGTGTGTGTACGTGAGTTTCATAATCATTCATGTTTGTGATTTGTAGGGATTGTTTGGCTAATCACTCAACATGACTCAAGAAGTGCAATGCTCCTTTTAATTTGATTCCTGACACCTGAGCAAAATTCTAATGTGTTTACTTTTAACACATTGTACTTACACCTGTAGGGTTTACATTTTTGAGCATAAATATTTGTTTATGTTCCTTAAGGAACATTTGACTAAGATAATCTTGTGACACTTATTTGCATTGAAGGTAAAAAACAATTGTGATGTCCTCATCCTCAGGCCACAACAACTTAAGGAACGCCTTTCTTAAACAAGTGCACAATGTTCTAATCAAGAACCATCTAACCATACATCATGTTTTTCTTTCGTCTATCACTATTTCCAGCTTTCCAAATTATTCCAAAGTGCATCTGAATGAGCCCCTACATGCACACGCTCTCTGGACAGCCAATGGCGCATTGAAGCATGGGTGACGTGGGCAGCCGTCCAGAGTGGCATCGTATTGGGGCGGCATGGAGCATCTGCACGCTCAAATAAAAAGGGGATTGGAGTTTGTTTGCCGCTCCTTTGCACGGTCACGTCAGTGATAATATCGTGTCACTGTGTAGGGTCAATTAACCCTTTCAGGGTCACTTAAAACGGAGGGGTAGGAGTTGATTGGCATCACCACTTATTAAAAGATAAAGTAAGTGCATATTGTTGTCTGTTGTTTTTCTTGTTCCTCTTTTTTTTGGGTATCATGGTGTGATTCGCCCAGGGTGCCGTTCAAGCTAGAATCGCCACTGTGGCAGTAGACATAAAACAATGGAGTCTTAATGTTCTCTTGAGCTGGGTGGAGAAGAGAGTGGACAGTGCTGGCTTAGGGCAAAATTGCTATATCACATGCACTTGTTTAAAAAGAGTTTGTTAACGAAAAGCCAATTCACCATCAACATTCATCATCAACGTTCATCAACTCATCATTTTGTTACATTAATGCTGCTGAATGTGAGAATTCCGAACTTCCAGGTAGAAAAATGTAAAGTGTCATTAATAAATATATAGGGCAGGCAGCTGCTTAGGGACCTGAGGAAAAATATACAAATATATTCTATATAAATCATATATTGCTTTTTAGTTTTTTATTTGTGAATTCAATTTAATTTTACATGCAGTTTAATTACAAATGTAGAAAAGAAAACAGAATAGACATAAGTTCAAAGTTTGACTGTACCTGGAATCGCTTAGGGCCCTTAAATCACTAGGTCTGACCCTGATAACTAGTGTTCCTATGTAATATAAGCTCTTTGGAATGTTGTTCCTCATGTCTGGGTCATGTCTGAAGTTGCTGCATGATGACAGTTAAAGAATCCGACCTATTTTATGTACAGTTGATGTAAAATATTAAATATGATCTAAATGTTTGCGTATATATGTGTGAAGCTATGCTACTGACCCAGCTGAACGGCTGGCAACAAAGAGGATACACATCCTTGCTGGAGTGCATACACACGCTGAGGTCATGTGTCATGTGATTGAGATTGAGCACGATAAGAGATAACAAAAAATAGTTTTTCTTGCTATTCTTTGCCTGCAGACATAAGTAGGGTGGTTTAACACAGTGTGCACACAGAGCCTGTTGTTTCCTGAGGTTGCTTCACACATACGCACACATGTGCACACACATACACATTCACCTAGAAGCTGAGCAGGCTGGATTTTTAATCCAGTAATAAAACCATATCAACACATTTTGAAGAGGGGAGCTTTTTTTTTTATTTATTCCTTCTTTAAAAAGCACCACTTACAAAAGGAATACAGTGTATTCATTATTTCAAGTGTTCATGGAAGTGCTGCAGTAATATGATGTATCACTGTTACCTCAGAAGCATTTTTCCCCCAGGGTGGGATACGTTGTTCTTAAATGCCAGGCTCTTTTACTAGATTAGGAGAATGAGTAGTGTTCGAATCGATCCGAGACTTTAGGAGAGGATATTTATGTTTCTTGTTAATCATTTAAAATGGTCTGATTAAATTGACATTGGAATCATGTTTCTCGTTAGTCTAACTACCTGACCGGTTTATTGACCAGATATTTCCAAAAGCATCTAAGAGATATATGATCTGTGGGTGTAAAGTTTAAAAGTGTTCCAGGTTGCTGGGATGTGCTTGCGACTTTAGTTGTGAAAAACAAAAAGGCTGCAGTTAAGGCAGATTATCAGGGATATAAGCTTCCGTTGCTTTATTGCATTTTATATTATGGGTTTCCTAACAAACCACAAGTATGTTATAGTAGGGCTTGTTTACAAATCACCGGTAGAATGTTCTTCTTCAAATAGTAACTTTGTCTCTTCAAGTGTAACTAAGAGGCCCAAACACCAACCTGTTCCAACAGGACAATGCCCTTGCGCAGAAAGCAAGCTCCTTGAAGTCTTACTCAAACCCACTAACACTTAAACACCATTACAATGAACTGGTTTGACAAACATGAACAAGGTCTTCTTGCACAACAACAGCAACAACAGTCATGACCTTAGTTTGGCTCTTGTAGCTGACTGAACACAATTTTTTTACAAATTCATTCATCATAACTTCAGCAGGGGAAAACAGTAGTTGTGTTAAACCAGTAATAAACTTCATTGATTTATAGACTGCTCAAAAGCTCCAAGTCACAATTCTGTTCGGAAATATACCTGTGTAGTCATTATCTATAATCACACACTCCACTGTCACCCAGATGAGGATGGCTTCCACCTTGCGATTGGTTCTTCTCAAGGTTTCTTCCTAATATAATCTAAGGGAGTTAGTTTATTTTCCCCTCCAATGCTGCCCCAGGTTTACTCATTTGGGATAAATATAAATTTATGACCGTGTTTATTAAAGCTTCTAGACAAATAAAATGAATTAATTTTGTTATAAACATTTTTTTTAATGTATTGAAAGCAAAGGGAAAAGTAGTGAATATTTTAGCAGGATGAATAAAAGAACTTTGAAATTGCTGATTGGCTGCAAGAAAATGAATTCTGCAGTGCTGCATAAAGTTTGACAAAGCTGCTGTGACTGGTGAATTGAGCCGGCTGATCTAGTTCACTGAAAGGAGCTGGAATTTCCATCACTGTTGATGGCTGCTTAGCAACCCGGCACAAAACATGAACAGAGTCTAGTAGAAATCATAAACTATAGCAAACCAGTTTTAATTCTTTAACAGGTTTCATTTTCACCACTGTATGTTGTCAGTCTCTTAAGAAGAGCATTTCCACCCGCTTCGAATGTAATCACTCGATTGAATGGGTGTTATCAGTGGTTGGATTCCTCTGGGATCGGATCTGGACTCATTGGTGATTAACCATGTAGATGCATGATAACAGCCTTCTGAGCCTACCAGTATGTGCAGCAGGCCCTGTCTGGCCCATATCTATGAGCTGATAACCACTGATAACGCCCATTCAATCGAGTGATTACATTCGAAGCAGGTGACATTTCTTGCCAATGGGGAATGGAAAACAACCCCTTCATTCCTAATATAAAGTGCCAGAGATGTCTACCAGAGAAATAGTGTAAAAAAAATTCAAGAATCAAGAATTAGGGTAAATTTTTGGTATGTATAGTGTCACAAAACGCAGGAGAAATTATTGCCTTGGATTTTACAGGTTAGGAAAGAACATGTGGAAATTAGGCTCCCTTTTGTTCTCCTGCCTGGAATGTAAGAGGACCACTGTTGTTTTTATCTTCGGGCAGAGGGTTTTAGTTCTGTTTGGAGTTTTTCCCCCATACTTTTTGACATACTAATTGTAATCTTATTTGGCTACTTTTGGGAAATTGCATGCTTCTGTATAGTATGCACGTTAGTAATACACAACACATGATTTATGTGAAAGATCTCGCCAGAAACTACGTCAAATGTGAACGAGGTGTTCTTGCACAATAACAGTCCCTGACCTCTCTATTGCACTTATGGATGAATAAATACAAATCCCACTAGACGCATTCCATCATCTAGTGGGCAGTCTTTCAGGGAGAGTGGAGTTTATGATAACAACAAATCCATATGTACTTTTTTTTTCACTAAATAGTATATATTGTAAATAAAATTTGCAACTGTGATTAGGATATAGAGAGATCTTTCACATGAATCATGTGTTATGTATTACATATGTACTATATGTGCATATTGTGTACTCGGGAGTCTTTTTGCAGAAGACTTTTTTCCCTTTTTTCCTTTTTCCCTTTTTTCCTATTGAGCTTGTGGCTGAATCCCAAAGGTTCAGTCTGGTTTTTTCCCCCTGGTTCTTTCCCCTGGTTTTTTTGTCAGGACAAGTTCATCCATTTATTGCCCATTGCTTATCCTGTTCAGGGTCACGGCGGTGCTGGACCCAGCTAACTTAGGGTGTGAGGCGGGGTACACCGGGGACAATCATCATTTAATCACAGAGCTAACACTTAGAGACAGACAACCATTCACACACACATTCACTCCTATGGACCCATATAGAGTAGTCAATTCGCCTATGCCCAATCACATGTGTTTGGAGGCTGCAGGAAACCGGAGTACCTGGAGAAAACATTGAAACATTGTTGAGCAGCTGTGACACTTTTACCTATACATGTTCTAGGGTGGGTGTCCAGAATATGACTAGGCTAGGTTTCTAGGACAAAAACAAGAAACAGACTATGTAAACGTAACTTGTGACAATGTAAATGTAAATGATGTATGCACAAATTAATAGGTTGATTCGTAAATTTAGTATGTGCACAGAATCTTTGAAGACTACACTTTTTAGAGTACCGTATATTGTACCCCTATGTATACTGGGCATTTGCAGTATGCAGAAACTAAATAGCACATGGTAGCATAAGTAATAGCATAAGTAGCATATAATTATAGAATAAGACTGCTGCTTGGGGTGCCACGATGGTGCAGTGCTTGCCAAATGTTTGTCAGTGTTGGCCTGTCCACCTGCTCCGCTGTGCTGCGTAATATCATGTACAAATGTACATTCACGTGTAGGTTATTAAACTCTGTAAACAGTATAATTTCAACACTGACAAACCAGGCACTTAGTTCAATCAGGTTCTTCTCCACAATGTGGATCCATTTGCGCTTTAGCCTATATGTAAACTGGTGATATTGTGTACTCGTATTTATTTATTTGTTTGTTTGCTTTTTCTATCTGTTGTAATGTTGTATTGTGCTGGACCATCAGTATCCTTCATAAAGTTTATATATAAAGTTTTTTACTAAATTTTATTAAAGTTATTTACAAAGTTCAAGGGGGCCGAATACTTTCGCAAGGCAC
>JAOUQX010076656.1:0-13090 GCA_028566295.1 Liobagrus marginatus
GTCCTAAAGCCCTTCGGGCGGGCTTCCAGCCAAATGTCCTCGGATGTTGCATTCACTTTGCTTTGTTTCACTACGAAGTCTTTTTCCAATTGCCGTAAAGAATTTGTCAATTGAAAGCTGCTTTTGGCGGCTTTTTAAAATATCGCTGAAGTGAGACATAGCGCCATTAAAAGATTTTATAGCACTCATTAGTATCAGGGTGATTTCCACTACAAATGACTGCAATCTTAACCAGATACACACAAACACACACACACGGTCTTCTCCGTCCCCTAATTCCTCTTAAAGCTGTGACAAACGCACGCACGCACACACACACGGTCTACAGCGCCCTCAGGTTTGCAGCAACGTGCTGCGCTGAAGAGAGTGAGTGGCGATAAGAAGAGAACCAACTCGCATACTGAAATTTTTTCCGTAAACAGAAGCACTTTTTTTTTTTTGACGAGCTGCAATTTGTAAACTGAATTTTACGTATTCCGGGGCGTTCGTATACCGAGGTACCACTGCACTGGATTAAGACTAATATACATTGTGTCTTCAACGTGCAGATTTGTGATTTCCGGAGGAAACAAACTGTCATGATGGAGACACGAGCTACTAGTATGCAGGCAAAAACGTACATTTGCCTAGAGGACCATACGAACTACACTGAACATTGTAACCAAAGAAAGTGCCGTTAACACAAGCAAGAGTGGCTGGAACACTAATAAGTACAACATTTGAATAACAAATACACACAAATCATTTTCCTAAACAGCCACACTAAATTATAACCACACACAAAAAATAATCAATAAATAGGCAGCCATAGTCCCTCATTCTTGGTTTATTCTGATTAGGCTTGCAGCAAACTATTATTCTGAAACTATTAATCAGACAATTACTTAGTATTATTACTAATACTAACTATTAATCAGACTATTACTATTAATAACTAAGTATTATTACTAATACTAACTATTAATCAGAGATTAGAATAATTAATCAATTAATCTGCAAATATTTCATTTTAAGCCATTCGTTGAATAATAACATGTAATAACTAATAAATAAAACAATTAAATCACGTTAGCTTTCATAATTAATTAATTCGTCCACGGACACATCTCCGATGCGGTTAGGGACACACATAAGTGGGCTTTGATCAACTATTCAGCTTTTGCACTTGGTTAAACTAGGTTATACATATTCGAACTAATTCGAATGACTTGTATTACCAACGGCTAGCTCCACACTGACTAGAAAGCAAATTACTCAAGCTTTATAAAAATCATGTAGGAAAATTATTTGGCATTGATGCTTTGTTTACTTCATTCAAATACATTCCGAGCACTGTGTTTCCCCACGGACCGTTATTACTGACGCGACCCGCTAAACTCGGGGCATGTAATAGAAACAATACTTTCTGCTACAGAAAGAAAACTCAATACAGTGCAGTGCCTTTACTCGAAGATTGAACTGGTGAAGCACAACAGTACGGATTTGAGGAGTCAAACTTCAGTCTAAATCAATATGATTACTAGTTCAAATGCACCTTAAAAGTATTTTGATTGTGGTATTGAAGACTGTAAATCAATATGGGGCTCATTATTATGTCCTCAACTACCCAAATTTAGTGAAAGCTGAAGCGGCATTCATATTAATAATCTCACGCTCCCTCGGTCATACGCATGCACCTATCACACAGCGATGCTTTGTATAGTCGGCTGCATCCTTTTCAAATGAGTAAGCGAGAAATGAGGTTAGATTATAGATCATGTTAAATTTTCTAAAAAGGAAACAATTTTAAGAGCCCCAGCTAATTTTCTCTTGTATATTTAGTATTGAAAAAGTACTACTTAACCGATTACTCGATGACGTAATTTGTAGAATACTGTATTACTAATCGATAGCTGCAGCACTATAGCAGAATATCATGTTATAACTGAAAGAAACATAGTACGATAAGATACTTTCATAACTTTGTTTTCTCACCGCGTTCATTTCCGTTGTTTTTCGTCATGGAGGAAAGCGTAAATGAGTTGATCTAAAACGACAGCATATTTAGTTTCTAGTTTAGTAAAACTTGCTCAAATGCTACTTTTTCAGCTTTGTTTAATCAAAAGTGCGGTGTCTTCTTCTAGTACTGAATTAGTTTTCCGCCACAGCGCCACTGGTTAAACCATGCTATTGCAGACCCATACAGAGTCAGAACCTTTAACCCTCTGGAGTCAGAGGGCTTTTTGGGTGAGATGTTATGGCATGCCCTAACATTTGTGCATATTTGAGCTACTTATAACATTACTATTAGCCATGCAATTTATTTGTATTCAGCACAAGCTAAGCTACAAAATATGTGAGCAAAATGGATGTACATGTTTACATTTCATAGGAAAAAAACCATTATGCAAGGTTAGTGAGTTTTGCAAAAAGAAATCTTTACTGAAATAAGGCCATAAAACCTGTATTGAATAGTTTGTAATAAAAGATGAGTAATCAGTCATGTAGGCCTAAATGTTTACTTCAAAATGGTGTGAAAACCATTCTAAGCACTATACTTTATCACTGTGAAAAGGGTCACTTGTAAGGTGTAAAGTCGTGAATATTGATGCGATTCACGCCTCGGGAGACAAAAGATACTCACTCCCCCACTAACTAATCTTCCCCCATCAAGGTGGAATGCTGTGAAAACTCACATTGTTTCTTCACATTGTTCCTCACGCGATGTCCAAATGATTTAGCATGTGACTAGCGCTTGGGGGTGGTGCTACCGCCGCACATTAAAGATAATGAAGTAAACGGCTCGAGCCTGCACCTCTGCTTGGTTTCACATACCGAGAACATTTGTTTTCGATTTGACTTAAAGCATTTAAGAATAGACATCCTAAGATTTTCATAGACATATGTTTGTGTGACAATTATTTAGTAAGTTACAGATCATTTACACACTTGTTTCAGACTGGACTCTGCAGCACATGATACTGTTTTTATTGTGACTTCATTTTTAAAAAAAAAAAAAAAAAAAAAAAAAAGGACACTTCAAAGTTTTGATTGGTATATAACACCTATCTGTATGATTTAATCGAGAGAGTATTTTTTGTCTTTTGCACTGCATGAGCTCTTCTCGCAGGCGATTATCCTAAATATCGCTGCGGGTTAAAAAAACAACCAGGAATATAGACTTTCAATAGCCAAAATTTTAGTTGGTTATATTTCTCAAAACTCGCTTTAGCAATCATTTTTAACATTTATAATAATGACAAATACCTTAAACCAAATTTGACCATAAAAACAACAATGAATGTAGATTAAAAGCTACAACCCCTCCCCCACTGCCACACAGTACGCAGCAAGCTGCAGAATGTTCCAGCTACATGCAGGCTGTACCATTTCGCCAATTAAAGAGGGGTGATGAGAGGACGCTAGCTCATACCACAGATTCTTTACAGGCTATAAGACTTCTGTTTTTAAACTAACAAAAGCATTATGACTAAATTCAGACGATGGAATAAGGAAACTTACAATTCTATAACTGAATAAATTAGCATCCCCAAAACCTGAAATGTGTGGGGGTTTTCTGCTAAAAAGCTAGCTAAGATCAGCTCAGAGTAATGTGAGCAGAACCATGAGCCAATATATCTCAGAAAGAAAGACCTCTAAGGCACAAGAGAGAACTAAAGCAACTAACACCACATTCTTGTATTATATTCCCAGCAAACACTAGTTCATTTAGAAACCTCAGCATAGATATAGTGTGAAAACACGGGTCAAATAACTGAACCATAACTATATAACAAAATATCCCCTCCCCCACTACTGCGCAAACAGAGTGGAAAATTACAGCGGGGTGGATCGTACCACTTTCACACAGAAGAGGGTGTTCTGCCTGAACACAAGAGGGCCGCAGGATAATTAAAAAAAAAAAAAAAACACCAAAAGCTCAGTTAGCTACTAGGTAGCTGTGCGGTCCATGTGTAGTGTGTTGCTACAGACAGTTCTTGTGTGCACATAATTTGAGGTGGTACAGCACAAAAGAAACCTCACTGAGTGAGTGCAAGCACTTGGGGTGTTACACAATCTGGGACAAAAGGCAAAAAGCATATTTCTGCAAAGGTAGATGGCAACAACAACCCAGAGTAACAAATAACACACAGTAAACTAAGCTCCTGTGTGAACTATTTTTGTATGCCAACAGAGAGAGGTGAATTTTTTTTATAGAAGCAACTACATTTAAAGACACACAGAAGCACATGACATAACTAGTTATAACAATCTTAAAGCTTTAATAACCTTTGTTGATACTTATTTGTAATGCGTAATAACGTTCAGCTGTATAAACACTGCGCTCACACAGTAGCAAGCTAACATCTGCCAGACCTGATTACCTTTGCAAGCATGCGTGTACGCGCGCACACACACGGTGGGAGGGGGAACTACACAGCAACCAACACTATGACTTTGGGTGGAGCAAATTGTGTTCAGGCGTCCATTAACACCAAGCTACAACACAACGTGCATAACTGCATTCGAGAAGAATTACTGCTGGTGAAAATTGAGACGCAAGTACACACGCTTCAGACAACAGGTTATAAAGGCTTCATTTTGTTCATTCATACATACACAAAACTTAATCCCACCCACACCCTTTAAATGCAAGGAGTGGAAAAATACATTTTCATGGGTTGTACCACTATTACAAACAAGAAGGGTGTGAAACGCCATGGCTCCAACTTAATGAGTGGTTGGTTAGAGAAGGTCAGAACAAGCAAAAGCCATGGTACTGGGTGGGGCACATATAGTGCAATGTTAAAGCTAGACCTGAACAACAGTTACAGCTCAAATACAGCCCCAGGTATGTCACTACAGTGAAAAGTCCAGTTGTAGTGTTGTATAGAAGAAACAAGACTGTACGTTAAAAAGTTCTAGGCAACCAAGTCTTGGTGAAATGCTGTGTAAATTATCAGAGAAATAAGAGCCCACAACAACGACAAAAAAAACACTTGGTGCCCACACTGCGAAATGGATCCCCTTCCCCCTGCTCACAAGAGAGCGGAAAATTACAGCTTGCCCAGGATCATACCATTTTCACAATGGAGAGGGGTGCTCTCCTTTTTCAACACCAGGGGGAGCTTGACAGAAAGGGCCACTAGTTTATAGTTATATGATCGACTCAAAAAGAACACGCGTCGTTGCTACTATATCGCTGCCTGTTTATCCTGTGTGTGTGTTGTTTTGGCACATCAAATCAACTCATTTGATGTAAATGAACGACATGGCTTATGGGAAGGGAACCCCTATGACCAAACAGCCAAAACAAGTAGAGGACATTTTTTTACAGCCAAATAATATAACAGAAACAAAACTCAAAAATTCTAAGTGAAAAGAAAATCCGAGAACCATTTGCTAATCATTATTCTAGAGCGTTGCAGTGTAGTGAGCAAAAGGATCATGAGAGAAGTGCGCCCAATAGGCATGCGAGAGAACAAGTGGGGGATGGGAACTAATCACAATGTCAGTGGGTGGAGCAGTTCACACTGAGGCATGACTAACACCACACTGATCATCATACCAATTAAAACAGCCTAAGAATATTCTTTGTTCATACATTTCAGATAAACAGTCGATACAGCGACAGTAGAAGGTCTCTAAACAGAAATCATCAGTAGTCTATGACAAAATGGTGAAAAGCAGAACATCAGTCCCCTCCCACATTGCTGTACAAAATTACAGCCTGTACCACTTTCACACAATGTAGAGGGGAGCTCTGCTCTGCATTAACACAAGAGGGAGCATTAAAATTCCTTTTCCAGTTAAAATATATTATATGCAATAAATAAATCACTAAGATTGAGCTTTCCAGCTTTTCTTCACCTTTTCTTAATACACAGCAGCCTGTGTGCGTGTGTATATATATATATATACTAATATTACTAAATATATATATTTAAAATTTTTTATTACAAATTATTCTGACATTCTAATCCCAAGCCGTACAAAGTTCATTAGAGCAAGTATGACACTAAATGCTATTGACCTCACTATAAAAATAGATCTTTAAATTCAAAATTTCACTTATGGAAAATATCCAGTCAAGAAAAGCAACAAAATTGTAAATATACATCTGTTAATTCTCAGTTAGGAACTTGCCTTGATCGGCTAAAGAGCGAGCAATTTGTAGAAGTGCGCTAACATATCAACCAAAGACGCACACGGCGTACACACACGCACAGAGAATCAGAGTGGCAGGAGCACTAGACAAGCAACCGACACCATATGCTTTTGGGTGTAGCACACTGTGCTCAGTCAGGTGTCACAATTAACACCACATTATGTTGTCACAGAGCTACAACACTGCACCCCATCTTGAGCGTACCAAACATTATGTTGTCACAGAGCTACAACACTGCACCCCATCCTAAACGTACCAAACACAAATTTGACTAGGTTAAAAAGAAAAAGTTAACATACATTCAACAGCCAAAAAAAAGGCTTTTGTGTAGGCTTGTGTTTAAATACACTGAAGCAAAGTAGTCAAAAAGAACACGGTAAAAGCGTAAAAACCATTCCCCTCCCCCACAGCTGCACAAAGGGAGTGGAAAGTTACAGCTAGGCACGGACTGTACCATTTTCACAAGAGGGTGTTTAACTGTTCAGCTTGTTCTCCACACCAGAGGGAGCATGATAGAAACTGCAGTCTGTATTTCAGTACTATTAAGAATGTTTTAAACTATAAGTACACAGTGTACCATATAAATACATTTATAAAGTTTGATAATACATAGCTGTGTCAAGCTTGTTATGGCACATGTGGTGAACCTCCTAGTACACCTGGGACCACAATCCTAAAAGGCACTTTGAAACAATTTGGGCAAAAATGACTAAGGACAAAATTTCTATTTATAAAAATCACAGAAACAATGACTAAAGACAAAGAAGAGCAAATTACTGCGTCAAGCTTTGCCTGTTGTGCCATAGGGAACAGCATGACAGAGGAAAAGAAAAAGCCGTGTGAGCCGGACATGCCCGACAGGCATGACAATAGTCAGAAACCACGAATGATCAGCTGAGGCAAGTTCATGATTATTTACTGATTTCACAATAGCAAACAAGACTTCAATTCTCTCTCAGCAGCTTTACACAAAGCATTTAATCTGCTGCCACCAGAGAACTACAAAAGGGCTCCCTATGGTTCAGTACACGCTTCATATGGTATGTATAACAAAAAATATTTCATACGTTAAAAAGTATCTATCTGTAGCCAGACTGCATGGGTAAAAGATTGAAGTAATTCCCCTCCTCCACTGCTGCACAAAGAGAGTGGAAAATTACAGCTACGCATGGATCGTACCACTTTACCAAGGACACGGTTGGGAAGCTGCACAGCTCTGGATCAACATTAGAGGGAGCATGACAAATATTGTCTTCTAAAAGCACACAGCTTTGTTACTCAAACACATTTTTGCCTAGTTGTACACATTTTTGGGGGCTGGGGGGTGGGGTAGGCAGCGCTAGGGTGCCATACCATGGACAAGACCTACTGCTATTTTCTCATGTGTTTTGCTGAAGCGGATCTCATAACCTTAACCATGCGTTGGTCATAAGCCTTCTGGATTGTCAATGCAAGCAACCCCGTGGTTTAGATGCAGGGCTTCCGTGTGTGTTCTCCCGGTCACTCCAGACTTGTTCATATAGCCATTGATTCTGTGTGGCTGCATCTCTGTAATCTGTTACACTCCGTTTGAGCACTGAGGTTTCCAGGACTATTGTGATTTTCCTGTGTTCTCCTTCCCCCCGCAGAAAATGTAGCTGCACGTGTTATGGTTATGATTAAAAAATCCTTTAAACTAGCTACGGTAAATTATGTTTGTGGTACTGACACCATGTGAACAGACTAATGATACACATGTAGGAATTAGCCATGTGGCCAAGGAAATTCTGTAGGAGAATCTTTATATGGCATATGTGTTTCTCATTAGCCGATGCGCTACAGAAACGACAACCTGCATGAAACCACGAATAGCATGCCTATGGCAGTGTCCAAACAGCTCCTGAAAAGTCGTTCTGAAACTTTGTTGTATTGATGCAGTCTGTAAAAAGTTACACCCAAAAACGCAGTTACTCGCCAAAAATAGCTGAACTTCATAAATCCTATCCAATTCATCAAGATCCCGAGTAAGGCACTAAGGATCCAGAAACCTTCATTTATTGTACATTATAAAAATAAACTCCGAATGCTGTTCTTGATTTCGTAAAATATGACAGTCATGCTGTGTTAGTGGCCAGAAATTTGCTGTTCACAATTTGTGGACTGAAATTTGGATACTTGATGATGACCCTGTGCTCTGTACCCGAACTGGACTCACTTGAAATTGACTTTGAATCATCTGCCAACTGAGTAAATACAAATGTATTCACAGAAAGTAAGCACCATGCTAAACGAATAAAAAGTTTACCAGATTTACCACACTGCTTTTTTGTTTGTTTGTATTTTATAATGCTGATGGTAATTTTAATAAATCATGACAGAAACCTTAAGTGATCCAAAAACCATTTTACCTCATTTTTAGGCAGAACCACAGAAAAGAAATGTCACCCATGCTTGACCAAACTTGTTTAGTTCAATTAGCAGCAAGCTACTTGATGAACTTTTGTACCTAGATTTATAGTAACTAGTTCTTTTAATATGAGTTAGTAGTAGTAGTAGTTACTGACAACTTGGTGATGAAAAAGAATTAATGCTGTACAGAGTGGGTAAATATAAAGTTCATAATGTTTTTGTGACATTTTATAAAAATTTTACAGGTCAATCTTGGGAATGTATAACTTTAATACAGAGCACTCTCTCGATGTTAGGAGTGGTTTAAAATGTTGATAATTTCCTAATTTCATTCATTGACAGCATCATGCTGACTGACATTACATCCTCCTTATCCCATGCAGTTGGTCAGGTGTCTTAAGCTTGCACTAAAATAAAAATAAAGACAGTGCACAACACAAAAGTTGTAAAATGGTAAAGCGCATAAATCAGGAAATCCTTTTCTTCCAAAAAAAAAAAGTTTTACCAAAGGTGCGTGAACAAAAAGTGAGACAGAAACAGGAAAGTAATGACCTTAAATAAAGATTTGCCTTTTATGAATTTATCTGAATCAATGAATTAAGAATATTTGAGTCGGCATTAATCATGTAACCCAGATATATACAGGCGCCCACAGGTCCCTCACAAGTCTTAAAATGTCTAAAAGGCAGGGTAGGAGATTTCGGTCAAAAACATTATTATTAGTTATTATTCTAGTTGTAGGTCTTCATATCTCGATAGTGTTCACATGTATTAATATCGTCTGTGGAAGGCGCAATAGGACCCAGAAAACTACGTCCAATCAAAATGTACAGTCCGAACATTACTGTAGGCTGTCCTACCTGACTGTTAACACATGTATTAGCATACCGGTGCACACCCTGTTCTCGAGACAGCTACATCATCAGCACACTCCTGCTATAAACTTTTTGCATGTAATGAAGTTTTTGGAAATGTTACTTATGTTAAAGTTGTGCTTTGTATGGTAATATTTACACACCGGTGAATTAGACATGCGCTAATCTGACTTTCTCTCTCTCTCTCTCTCCATCTTGCCGTTTGAGCCTCTGCTCTGCCTGAGCACATTTGTGTTTTTGAGGAGGCGTGGCTTTGAAAAGCGAGTATGCAGGAAGCGCTTTGGCTTTCAAAGCTAGCTTTCTATTGTTTGCCTCTCTGAAATCTCCTACCCTACCGATTAAATAGTGTTCCTAATAAAAGGCATTAAAATTAAGATTAAATAGGTTTTAAGTATTATTGGTCAGATTACTGCCAACATTTCTCCAGTCCAACAACGGTTTATGATCTTTGGACATTGTGTTTTTTTCAAGGTAGTTATTGCGTCAGAGAGGATTGAGGTAGACGGGTTCCAAGTACAGGTAGCTGTAATGGGTAAATGCTATTTTAATTTAAAAAATGGCTCGAGAATGATGAATTTTTATGGTGGCTGAAGCCGAGGTCTTGAAAAGGTATAGAAAGCAAATTGCAAGGACGTTTTCGAAGCCGTTTTAAACTGGGTACTTTGGTCATCATGAGAAGTGGAATCGCATACTGAGGGCAGGCAGGAAGCAAAGAGAGTATGCAAGCCTGTGACAAGAGTGTAATTGAAATGCAATGTGTGTGTTTCGATTGCAGGTTTGGTCTTAAACTTCATATAAGGTGCCATTAAAAAAGGCTTTACTTGGTCATAGCTGTAGACACTGTTGAAACATGCGTTTTTTAAAAGAAAACATTCTTCCATGAAAGGAATATTTAGTCGGTCTTAGAAACTTCTTTGCTTTTGCTAGTATGAATCATACTACTGCTGGTAAATTTGTTTTTTTTTTTGTTGTTGTTGAGTAAACCACCCGGTAAGATTATCATCAAGTGTAATCAATCATGATCACAGTTGATCTAGAGAATATGCCAACTACAGGACCCTTGTAGGTCAAATGCAGGAAATTAATAGCGGCAGCCATGCAGCGTACCAACAACAGAACATTTTTGTTTTAACTACAGGTGTGTACCATGATCACATACACGCTGAAAAAGTCATTAAAGGCTGCAAACCCGTGGTTCAAACAAGTATCAACAATCAATTTTTGTAATGGCGTTCTCAATAAAGCGTCTACTGAGAACTCGAGAACTCTCAGGACCTCAGGAAAAGAAATACAGAGTTCCAGAGTTCCAATCACGTACACCGTTTTTAAGCCTCGTCTTCATGTTTCCCAGCCGACCATGTCAATTAAATCAACAAATAGGTGAGGAATAAGCAGTCTTTTCTAAAACAGAGAACTGAACTGCATTGTCTGCATTTATAGCCGACTCAGACGTAGGAAATTTCTAGTTGAAGGCCACAATGCGATTCTTTATCACCAGATGTCAAAGGTGAAGAGCAGCCCGTAGCTAGCGTTCCGAAGACACTAAAGAAACTTCAGACCTTCAAAACTGGCGTACCTATGGGTGGGCCAGTTTACACTTGTGACACCTACAACTGCAGCAGACACACCCATATGAGTAGCTGTCTATTCATTCATTCTCTAGCGCTTATCCTGTTCAGGGTCGTAGGGGTGCTGGAGTCTATCCCAGCTAACTTGGGGCGTGAGGCAGGGAACATCCTGTATAATCGCCAATTAATCACAGGGCTAACACTAACCCTAACCCTGCGCTCTGACCCCAGCGTATTCTGACAGGTATGCTGGGATATGCGGAAAATAAAACATTTCACTGCATGTATGTGTATGTGACAAATAGGATCTGAAAATGTCTGTAATCATTCAGACCTTCAATTATTATTATTTATTATTATGTTTGGAGGCGGGAGGAAACCGGAGTAACCCAGGAAAACCCGCAGCAAGAACAAACTCCACACAAAGACCCTGGGGGCTGGAAATCGAACCCATGACCTTCTTGCTGTAAGTCAGGAGCGCTAACCACTCTGCCACCTGTAGCTGTCTATATTTTCCCCCACCACACACCTTGGTTAACAAAAGTGGATGAACAAACCGCTCACAACCACCAAGCCTAACTAAGCATGTAGCATAAATGTTTGTCAATCACATACTGAGATAAAGCAACCATTTTATTTTTTCACCAGTTTGGTGAAAATGGTTCTGGCCTAATTGGTGGCGTTTCAGGCTAGGTTAGTATTGCACCATATACAGGGCGCAAAATTGTTGCATACTCATAGTAAAGATGCAACGTCCTTTACTGATTTAATCAATGCACTTTAATTTTCCAAAACTAGGATAAAGTCTGAGCGTGCAATAAATCTAGTTTGGTTGTTTTACTAGTGCCTCGACTCTAGCCCATCGTATTTTTCTATATTTAAATAGTCTGTTTTGTTGTATTGCAAGATTTCATAGCTAATTAGTTAATTACACAGGTGATGACTATTGTGCAAGAAATAGTGGAAGTAGTGCAAAACTGCTGAAGGATTGTACAAACAGCTGGTAGACTTTCGCTGATTAGTTGACAAGAGAAAGAATGAAAGAGCGTAGCCTTTCGGTCCAAAGAACAAGCACCATGTAGACAGGAGCTAGGGAGCAAGAGAGCAATACAGAGTTGAAGAAAGAAGAGGGGGAGGGGTGAAGCGCTAGGACTCTACCATGTGCTTTAGGGTGTTGTGCAGCAACACCAGCGCCTTGTGTTGCCAACAACCGCACTACTCTGAGCCAAAAGCTGGATACAATTCAAGCTAAAGCATAATACATGCAAGTTAAACACAAACAAATATATTCGCAACCTAAACAGACTAAGTCATGAAATTACACCTAGTAATACAAATCCCAATTCTAATTAAGCGGAATATTTTCAAAAAAAACATTTTTACCTTACCAGTAACCCATCGTCCAATGGCAGTGTAAACATACCAACAGCGCGTACCATTAAGCTGCAATGTTAAAGATACACACATAGAGACTAAAACCATCTTCACATTAAGAAAGAAAAACACCCTAATATAAAATCGGAGGTGACCATCCATACCACGACAAGACTGCTACGGCGAGTTCATGCTAACTATGTTGCGGACGCGCAGAACAGAAACATATACCAATGCTGTTTTTATATATATACATATATAAATTACAGTTATACAACAGTTAACAAAAAGATCCTCGATGAGAAAAAACATGAAAAAATGTCAAAAATGTAAACCTGTGAGAGCTTCAGATGAAGGCCATGAGCAAGAATGCAAATGCAACTAGCCTTCCTCTCGCACACCCTATATATAGGCGAGACAGAGCTAGGGAGAGCGCTTCAGCTGAGACTGTACCACGTGCACAAGGGGGTGGAGCATATTTTTTTGTGGTCTTCCCAGCAACACCAGATCAGAGTGTAGCAACAACAGTCACAATTACCAGATAAACAATGGTGTTTAACTGCCAATTGTGACTGTGGTTATTAATATTACTTTGATATTCATGTATAAACAAGTCTTTGATATCTCACGAACACAAAAAATAATAAGAAAAAATGTGTGGCAAAATGTTAAAATAATAGATAGATAAATAGAACAGAACAATATATACAAAATCTATGAAATAGAGAGGACCCCTT
>JAOUQX010076700.1:0-13075 GCA_028566295.1 Liobagrus marginatus
ATGTTACAGCAACTAAAAACATAACAACATAAGAAAAGGGAAGCAGCCTCGGTTTTATTGAAGACGTGCGTGGATTTGACATCATTTGAAGTGAGAAAAAAGAAACATTTTCACTGCGGCTTGATCTTTATTTAACGCCCCCCTTTTGAAAAATGTTACGCCCCCGCGGGCGTTAAATCGGGATTTAACGGTAATATAAATGAGCCTCCTAAAATATGCCTTCTCGCTATTTCGGCAGACTTTGTTTCTTCAGGGTAGAGCTCTCTGGCTTTGATTTTGCTTGTTTTGGTTGTTTTTGAATTCTCGCAGGCTAAACGTTAACCTCCACAACGTCTAATCTTTAGTTCACACTGTTGTACCGTGTTTTAAAAACACGTAAATTTGTCTTTCCTTTAACAAGGCCAAAGGCTTGTACAACCTCATATATTAACTGACCCCTAGACCTGGGTTACACGATTGACCAACAAACAAACAAAGCATAATTATTTTCTTATTTCCCTTATCTAAATGATACCTGTGTTTTGTGGTTTTAACACATTAACACATCTGACACTAGTTTGAACATCATATCTGTCTTTTACATTTTGTTGCTATGGCGTACTTATGATTTGAATATGGTTTTATAGGTATCTTACTGTATTACATTCTTCTTACTTTTAGAGCTTATTTTCTCTCCTTCAGATGATATCACGGTGCTGCTTCCAGGCCCTTTCATCACAAAATCGAGCTATCTCGTTAGTTCAGGCGGTTGCGTCAGTCAAAGCGCAACCAGCCGCAACCAGCTGTTTCAGATACCGGCATCAATTACAGCAACCTTTCAAAAGCCGCCGCCTGCCTCGCTCTATCGCCAACCGCACGCTTTTCAACAACCCACCTCCGCCCCAACTCCGCCAGGCAAATACAAAATCACCTCTACATCAAGGAGAGCGTAATCGATCGCTCGGTGCCGGCGCCTCCGGCCAGCGCGCAACCACCAGCCCCGCTCATGTAGCGGAGCAAACACGAACCAACAGCAGCAACCGCGCACATTTGCGCGCACAGCACCGGATCCGTTCCGCAGCCCGGGGGGGTTGACTCGCCGCTCTCCCTGCCCGGTCCAAACAAGGTGCTCGGACGGGCGCGCGAGTCCGCTCAGAACGGATCCATACCGCCAAGCCTAATTGTAAGCCCTGTCATGTTAATTAATAACATCGATGCAAGCAACCTGATTGAAATGAAAGATAGCTTCACTGCTAATTATTTACAAAACGTACAGTTCTCTTTCATCATCTCGTGTGCGAGATCCACCAATGGGAAGGGCCTTCGCACCTGACCTCTGTCTAAGCATCCAATTGTACTAAGTCTGGCTAGACAGACAGACGTGCACAGCCTATGCCAGGTAATGCAACGTCCCTTTACCTGAGAGCATAAAAGGCCTGCGCACGTCACGATTCCCCAGTTTTTTCTTTGCTTCTTGCGATCTCTGCGCACCACAGCTCACGTCGGATTTATCACCGCTCACTGTGTGTCTGCAGGAGTACATATCGCCAGATCAGCCTCCGCCAGACGTGACGGTATTTATCCTACGTGTATACGTGCTGTGATTGCATCCTGAGCTGACCCATGCTCAGTCCCTATTTTCACCTGCTTCTCCTTTTCCACGGCTGCCTGCCACGGAACTTTCTCTGGCTTTCGCCAGAATGTCGCTCACCGAGTCTATGGCTCTCGGAAACAGCGCTTCACAGGCCTGCTCGGCTGCGTGTGGCGCACTTATCGCGGCTAAGGATTCACATCCTTTTTGCGTGGTCTGCTTGGGCCTCAAGCATGTGGAAGAAGCGGTGGTGAACCCTGAGCACTGCGACCATTGCATGGTGCTTCCGAAGAAGCTTCTTTGGCGCCGCCTCAAAGTTTCTGCGACTCAGAGCGTTGAGCTGGGTTTTTAAAGTTCAAAAAGTTCAGTTTATTGGTCACATGCACATCATACAATACAACATACAGTGAAATTCTTTGATTCCGCATATCCCAGCATACAAATTTGAACGCTGGGGTCAGAGCGCAGGGTCAGACTCGGATGGAGGACATGGTGATGACGGCGCGCTACCGAGGGCCTCCCGAAGCGCTGCGCCACTCAGCTGGGCTGACCAGCCCAACCCTGCTTTTTCTGAAGAGGACATCTTCGTGGGAAACATCCCGTGCATCGTCGAGCCGGCCGGTTCGGCCAACGAGGATGATGCGGGCTTACTAGGAGCCTCAGAGTACGAGGTGGCCTTCCCGCCCTCCGGTGTGCACCTTGCTAGCACCCCTGCTGCTTTACCACAGTCTATCCTCGAGGAGGTGTGCGAACGAGCAGCCGCTCGGCTCGGCATCGACTGTCCGGCGCCATAGAGCGCCACCGACCTGGAAAGGGACATCTATGATGCCAGGACCCAGAAAACAACTCTTTCCCATCCTCCCTGCATGCGCGAAGCACATGAGGCACAATTGGGGTGACCCACTGGACCTGAAACATGGTCTCGCGAGCCTTGAGGTCAAAGACATGTCGGCGCTCGGCATGGGCGATCTCCCCGCTGTTGAGCCGTCCATAGCCAGGCACCTTAACCCCGGCCACGGTGGGCTGCTCTCTCTGGCCAGGCCGGTTCTACCTAACAAAATGGACCGCTTTTCTCTCTCTGTCCATCAGTCTGCTTACAAGTCCCTGGCTGTGAGGGCCCTTAATGTGTCCTCTCTCCTCTCTGCCTACCAGGCTGAGATTCTGGATGATTTGGGCTAGCAGCTAGACAAAGGTGTTCCCTTCCCCAGCTTGTCGAAGGAGGTCGTCACGGTCAACGATCTCGTGCCCCGCAATGCCCGCCTGTTAACCTGTCAGGTCTTCCAGACAGTGAGAAGAGATGCATTGGGGTGCCCTGGTCTAACCCGGCCGGGTTCTCTTTGGTCCCGCCGTCGGCCTAATGCTACGATGATAAGAAGAAGGAGGACAAGGCGTTCAAACTATGCCTCCCCAGGAGGGCCACTGCACGTCAGATGCCTCCTGCACATCCTCCCAACCCCCCTGTCACGGTTCAGAATCCCCACCAGAGCAGAGAGAGGCCCCGCTACAGACCACGGAAGAATAACCCACCCTCCACCAAGCCTTGGGTTAAGAATATGCCCACCACGGCGGCGGCCGGTAATCCACCAGCTGTCACTTCCGAGTCGAAGCGCAAGCAGCCAGCCTGACGCTCTACTGTTACAAGCTCGGCGTCTGTGTTCTTTGGAAAGCTGCACCGTTCCTGTGGCTGCCCAGACCAGGCATCCGATGGGTGTTTGTGTTCTCCCCCCACGTTTTGGGGGTCTTTTGTGAGAGGAAGTTTACAAGCAGTGTCACCACACAGCACACACTTTGTTCCCCTCACTCAAATAATAAAGACTTCAGCCCATGTGTTGCCCGACATAAAAAAAAAACTATCAAAAAGAAAAAACATTAAAGCACACAAATCATATGAATTCGTGTCAGAGAGTGTGCAGCTCTCTGAATCTGCACGTTGTCTCTAGTTCGCCCGCTAGATGGCACCATTGTAAAACAAATGAATAGGCCCGCCATGCGAAAGTTTGCCTGCTCCACTCTGACGCTGAGGGGGGCACTGACGAGTTGCAAGTCGGCTTGGCAGACTGTGAAAGCCCCTGAGTGGGTATTGCGTCCGTACCCAAGGCTTACAGGCTGCAAGTTGCGATCAAACCTTCACGTTTCAAGGCCGTGCTTGCTTTACATACAGCGGAAAGCTCAGCGAATGTTCTAAATGAGGAAATAGCTTTGCTTCAGTTAAAGGGAGCGATTCAGGTGGTGCCCCATGCCAGATAAATCAGGGATTTTATTCCCGTTATTTCCTGTTTCCGAATAAATATGTCCCATTTTGGACCTCAGAATGTTGAACAATCATTTAAAGAAGTTCAGGTTCCATATGCTGAAGCACGGTACTCTGTTCCGCGCTGTAAAACAGAATGATTGATTCACATCAATCGACCTGAAGGATGCTTTTTTCCACATAAGCATTTATCCGCCACACAGAAAATTTCTTCGTTTCGCCGATCGCGGCGAGTGTTACTAATTCTTAGTTTTCCCATTCGCTCGCCCTAAGCCCGAGGACTTTCTCCCTGTTGTGGAAGCGGGCTTAGCGTCCCTGAGACTGTCAGGTCTGCGGATTTTAGCTTGTTTGGACGATTAGGCTCAAAATAGCCGAATCGAAAGCGGGTGTGATACGGGACACGTCGCATGCTCGCGCATGTCACATCTCTCTGTTTCAGAGTGAATATGGACAAAAGCAGCCTCACAACCAGTCAGTGCATCACATTCCTGGGTGCTCAAGCTCTATGCGGCTCTCTCGGGAGCACGTTTGCCCTCTGCTGAACTGTGTGGTCGGTTCACAGAAAGGGCGAGGTTGCAATATTGCACATGTCTCAGACTACAATGTCTCATGGCATCATCGATCCAGGCGGTGCTGCTGGGTCTTCTGAGAGAGTGTTCATGAAATGGGATGTCACTACATTTCAGTCCGTTACGCGATCTCGGCCACTCTGTTACAGTACCATGCAAGTGTGCAGCGGGTTTACGCCACTGGAGGAGCAAGAGCTTTTACGCACACAGATTCCCATTGGGGACAGTTATGTTGCGGAAAGTCGTAACGACAGATGCATCCTTGACAGGCTGGGGTGCCAACAAAGAGAGGAGAACGGTGAATGGTCTGTGGCGAAGCAGACTGCTCTCAGTGCACATAAATTACTTGGAGCTCTTTACCATACTGAAGGCTCTAATGTACTTTCGCCCTTGCCTACAGGGACATCATGTGCTCATATGCTGCAACAATACCACAGCGGTAGCATATATAAATCGCCAGGTTGGCTTACGCTCGTCACGCCTCCACACGCTAGCGCACAATCTTTTAGTGTGCAGCAGCCGATTTTTCCCGTTGTACCACGTGACTCATGTTCCAGGTATCCTGAACAGAGGCGCGGACCTCCTATCGAGGGGGAACCCACTCTACGGAGATTGGCGTCTCCACCACCAGATAGTGAGCTCATTGTGGATGAGATTCGGACAGGCAACCATAGATCTGTTTGCCTCGCGTGAAAACAGCCACTGTCCTATGTTCTTCTTGCTAAAGGACATGGACGTACCCCTCAGGGTGGACGTGCTGGCACACCCATGGCCAGACGTGCTGCTTTATGCCTTCCCCCACTGTGCCTGATAGCACCGACGCTGGCCAGGGTGAGGGAAAGGAGCCTGTCTCTCATTTTGATAGCCCCCAGGTGGCCCACGGCACTGTGGCTGGCGGAGATTGTCCCTCTGTTAGATACCCCACCATGGTGCCTCTCCATGTGCACAGATCTGTTACCACAGGTGAATGAGGAAATTTATCACCCGCATCCGGACAGGATTGCTCTATGGACCTGGCCTGTGAAAGGACGAAATTGAACACGCAAGGGCTCTTGGCTCGTGTGGTGGCTACCATACAGAATGCCAGGGCGGTGGCTACGCGGTCTCTGTATGACTGTAAGTGGCGCATGTTTGACAGGTGGTGTGATGGGCGGGGTCTCACATCATATCAGTGCTCAGTTCCTGATATTTTGTGTTTCTTACAGGACCTTATGGATAAGGGCAGATCCTTTTCCACGATTAAGGTCTACCTGGTGGCGAACTCGGCCTATCATGTCGGTTTTGAGAGCTTAACGGTCAGGCAGCACCCACTAATCTGCAGATTTATGAAAGGTGCACCGCACGCGCTGCCGGTGATCAGGAGAATGGGACCTCTCCATAGTGCTGGAGGATCTCTCTCGATCCCCTTTCGAGCTGTTGGGGATTGTCTCCATGAAGTTGCTGTCTTTTAAGACAGCCCTGCTCTTGGCTTTGGCTTCAGCTAAACATGTCAGTGAGCTACATGCATGCTCTGCATGCTTCGTGCATGGCATTCTCTCTTGGAGATAAGGTTTTTCTCAAGCCCAACCCGGCTTTCATGCTTAAATGTTTTCTTGCTTTCACATCGGAGGTGCTGGAGCTGTCCACTTTTCACCCTCCGCCTTTTTCCTCTGCAGAGGATGAGAGGCTGCACGCACTGTGTCCAGTTTGTGCATTATGAACGTATATAACCAGGACCAGTGTTTTTCGGAAGAGCCATCAGCTTTTCATTTCATGGGCGTCTCAACATAAAGGGAAACCCGTTTTCCGAGCAACGCCTCTCACGCTGGCTCGGTGAAGCGAACGCTTTGTCATATGAGTCGAAGGATGTGCGACTCCTGGCGAACATCAGGGCTCATTCTACGAGGAGCTTAGCCAGATCTTGGGCATTGTTCTAGGGTGTGTCTTTGCGCGACATCTGTGCTGCTGCCAGCTGGGCCTCGCCTCACACATTTGTGCGTTACTACCGACTGGATGTCACCAAGCCTTCGGTGTTGCATGCTGCAGATGTGTTTGTGCGCACGTGTGTCGTGAGGTGCGTATTGCAAAGTATTGCATATTTTGAGCCTGGGTTGTGCTAGAATTTTTGACCTGTGTGGGCCTCACACAGGTTCCCTGCCCTGCCTGCGCATTACGTTCTGCGAGTGCGTCAGGGTTGTCAGGTGCGTGATTATGGGACGTGTCATGCACCAGCCCCCTTGGGGGTGACCATCTCTTTCTGGCATACAGAACCTCACTGTGAGTGTATTGGGCAACCAGGGAGCTGTCCATGTCTCTCCCATAGGTGGATTTCAAACACGTGATGATGAAAGAGAACAATAGGTTACTGTCATAACCCCGGTTCTCTGAAACATCGAGTGGATAGATCCACCAGCTTTGCCCTGCTTTCCACATGAGAAGCGAATACATTTAATGGAGAATAGTGGCGTGCACAGGCCTTTTATGCGCTCAGGTAAAGGGGCATGGCATTACCTGGCATAGGCTGCGCGCGTCTGTCTGTCTACCCAGACTTGGTGAAATTGGATGTTTCAAGAGAGGTCAGGTGCGAAGGCTCTTCCCATAGGTAGATCTCTCCACTCTGTTTCAGAGAACGGGGGTTACGACTGTAACCATTGATACCGGTTTTTAAAAGAAAAATGGCACCTTTGGCCAAACGAAAATTCCATGTTAATTAGCACATAAGGAAACTACACTTTGTCTAAGTGCCAATCAATTACTCTAGCCTGTTTGCTGTAAATAAGCATTTATTATGGCTCAAATTGTAAATGCGCCTGTGAATACTTTACGTATAAACACTGCACTAGTGTGTATTCAGTCTCACTGGCTTTAGTAATCATTGGGGGACCTAAAATGTTGCCATGATTAGCTTTTGATCATAATGAAACATGTTTTGGGACTTTTTTACTATTAGTAAAAAATTTGTTAGTCTATTTTACTGACCAACAAAAGCCATTACCATCATTGTCCCAACACATGCTTCCTCATTATGTCTTATGTCTTTACTTAGCTGCCTAATGTAACGGTATAGTGAGTTCACATTAAGCACAACCAGGTGAATCCAAGTGCAGTATAATACAACATAGGTTTTATTAAATTCAGAAACTGAGGAATGGGAGAAAGGCAAGAACACAGGAGACCAAACTGTAAATCAGGATTGGGTCTTTGGGGACAACGGCGCAGCGGCGCAGGTATTGAGGCACTTCTCCCTTGCTAGCGGCACTTCCGGTGCGTATGGTAGGTGTGCAGGTATTGCTCAGGACCGTGGAAGGTTCTTCTGTGAAGAAAAGGCAAACAACAATAAGTTTAAACGGTTCAGTAGCGTTTGGTGGGCACCAAAACATTACTTCACGTCTTGCTGGTGAAACAGGCTTGTTTATATAGGCCGTGACCCGGAAGTGGTACATCGCGGGGAATGACGTCATCCGGAAGCGTTAGTCTCTTGGAGAACGCGTTTGGAACGTTGCAGCGCTAATAGTCTGGAGAACGCGTTTGGTATGTTACACCTAATGTCTCCTCATATAAAATTATAAGCAATATTGATTTTACTGCATACTTTTACGTGGCAGTCCGTAATACTCTCTGCTTTAAATAAACAGAAAATGATCTACTATGTCAAGTAATGGATGCAATATTGATTTTTCTATAAAAGCTAGCTCATCCTTGCTTGTTTAATATCAATTATTTCAATAAGGAATAAAATTATGACAATTGTATGCACATAAATGAAAGAGTATCAACCCCTCTGAAATAAACATTCACTTTCTCAGGTGAAAGCTAGATATTTTTCAATATAGAAGTTTGTTTTCAGAGTGTTCCAGCTTGTAGCACTTTAACAGTTAGTTAAGCACCAATTCGATAAGCACTAAGTAGAAATATACTTTACTAATTTCAATAGTAATCATTTCAAGTCACAAAAACATTTTCTACCAGAAATTTGTAACAATTTTACCCTTACCTGGAGTCCTAGTTAAATACTGTCATGGTCCCACTATTGTTGTAGTTAATGTAGAACCATTAATGGTTCACTAACATAAAGTACCAGTACATTGTGTTTTTGTGTCTATGGCTCCAATCGAGTGCAGCTTGGAACATTTTTTAGTGTCTACTGAAGATGGCGTGAAAGGTTAAATGTGGCTGTGATCCTTTATGAATGAGCTCAGCTTTTAGGAGAGTGACCTACTTCTCTAACGTTGGCTTGCTGACATCTACTGGCCTACTACTAGAACTACATCACAATTTCAGACTTGTCCTAGCAAAGCTAACTTTTTTTTCATATCGTATTTATCGCATACACGCAATGAAATGTTTTCATTCCGCATATCCCAGCATACGAATTGAACACTGGGGTCAGAGCGCAGGGTCAGCCAGAACAAACAGCGCCCCTTGAGCAAGTGAGGTTAAGGGCCTTGCTCAAGGACCCAATGATGATAGCTTGCCTGGTGCGAGGCTTGAACTCCCGACCCTCTGATCACTGACCCCAAGCCTTACCATTGAGCCACCACACCCCCATATTACACTGTTTGAGTTTGATGTGCGAGAAGAAGAAAAACAAAGCAATCATCACAAGTATCACACTTTTTTTCAGCGCTGGTTTAGACGCTAAGGCTAATAAACACATTTTAGCCACATGCATGTATCAGTTTGACTAGGAATATTCTAAATGAATTCATTAACTACCCCACCAGTGCCACAAGTTTTCCAATGTTCTGTCCAGATTGTTGTATCGTTCGGTGTAGTTCTGGATGCTACCGTGAGGGATGTGGTAAGAAGAAGGTGAAAGAAGAAAAGGAAAGAAGAAGATAGAACGGTTCGGGTTAACATGTACAGTTACTGCGTTAAATAAAAAGAGTATTAAACTATACCGAGTGTCCGCGTGCTTGCTACACATACATAAATTGGCGATGAGGATAGCAACTTCGAGAATTTAACTGTACCATGCGGAAAGATGTCCGGGAGAGCCTAGCATGCCATTCGACATGTGGTTGCGCATGTAATACTTGCTGGTAATAAATGCCCATGGTCGCTGCATGGCCTGATCCTAGGAAGAGGGCGACTTTACTTCATTGTTTAAATAACAAGGGGCAACAGGTTTTCTACGCGCTTCCGGACACCGGTGAGACATGATACTGCTGTTGCGGCTTTAAAAATCCAGTTCATTAAAAACATTTCATGTGGTCATGGAGCGGCATACATTCAAAAAAAAAAGTACAAGCTATACACGAAAGTATACAACAATTCGTAGCTGCTTTACATGCCTAGCCGCTAACTTCGGTGATAAAGTGGATGATATGATACGCGACCAAGTGCTGGAACATTTTCAGAGTGATGATATTAGACAGAGATTGCTACTTGAACTGGACCTGACGCTACAGAAAGCAATGAACCTTGCAACACAGTTAGAAGCGGCAACTGAACATGCAAAGAGAATGACAGCCGATAGTGAGGCTCAAGGTGCGCTAAGTTAAATCACACTACACGACAGGGGAACACAGATCAAGGCCAGCTGCGGTCCCTGCTTCGTCTGACCGTAAGTCATGCTTGAGGTGCGGTTCAAACAAACGCAATGAGTGCATTGTAAATTGTGCAACATGAAGGGGCATTTTGGTCGGGTCTGCCGTTCAGACTCATCGAGAGAGGTGTGCGAAGTGCAAACGTCACAGTCCCGAATCTAGAGAATTCTGCTGAAGCACCAAAGAAAATACCTTACAACGTGACTGTTCGTACGCCTACTGCTTAAACGGGGTCGTAGTACAATTCATTGTAGATAAAGGGTTTTCAGTTTAGATATTACCCATACATATCTATAAACGTCACTTCAGCAACACGCAACTTTCGGTGCCTGCCATCCACCTAGTGACTTATACACAGGAACGCATATACACTTGGATGCCGGCAAGTACGTGTGATGCGACAGCCACTGCTACCTTTTTTGTTGTGGATAAAGGGACTGCTTAGGGTTAGGGATAACCCTAACCCATCCTGCACCTGGATCTCGTGCATTTGGTCACGTCTCGCGATCAGAAGCGAGCCTTTTGGTCTTCGAAGCGAGATGTTACAGAATGGACCGTCTACAAAACAAGAGATCCAGCAGGTTAGTCCTTTGCAGCTCGGTGGAGTTACGGCGAGCAAACGAGAGAAGCCCGAGCGCGCTGCTGCAGCATGCCAAGAGAAAAGTGCACGCCGGCGAAAGCGCCCTTCGTTCCGGCAAACCAAGCAGCCGGTCTACGGGTGGTACGAGGACGGTTCGATTCGGGAGATCATGGATCAGGAGTGGTTGATACGGGAGGTGTTTTGCCAGGCGCGGAACTGGGACAGAGATGAAGAAGAACAACAAAGCCTCGCGGAGTATTTTTGGGATTATTTTCCGGCCGAATCAGACTCTGAAGAATCTGAGGAATATGTTTTTTTCCTCCCGCCCCGGCTGCACAACCAAGGTGCCGCCGGAAGCGAAAGCCACGCGCCCGACAGCACGAAGAGCCAGCTGCACCCGTGGCGCGCGTGCACGTGAGCCGACAGCTCGCAATGGGGTCAGAGAGACTCGCGTGCCTGCGTCAGGGAGAGCGTGACATTGAGGGCTACTTCGCTGAGCTGCTGGAGCTGGCACCACACGCCGACCTACCTGATGAGGACCTCGGAGCGCTCTTCTGGACCGGATTATGCGAGCCACACCGGTCCAGATTGGCACCGCACAGGTACGCGCAGACACATTACACACTAACGTCTATTCTGAGGTCTTCCAGTGACAGGCCGGCGAGCACCACCTGCCAGCCAGCAGGGTCTGCCAACCAGAGACCAGCAACAGCAGTATCGGAACTAGCGCGTCTCCCACAGCCAGAGAGCGTCGCACAGCCAGAGAGCGTCGCACAGCCAGAGAGCGCCACGAAGCCTGACCCAGCGTGTCCCAGACGCCGACAATAAAGTTGACCCTGACTGGATGTCCGAGGGCGACTGGTGTCCTTTGGGGAATAGGCAGAGGCTCAAGGAGGCCCACCGGGAGTTGTCGTGGCGTCCTCGCCTGGGCACAGCGGTGACAGGCTGCTACGAAGGCCCGTGCATCATTAGCGAGCAACGGCCACCAGAAGGTTCTGCGGAGCAACGCTATGGTTCGGTTCTCTCCCGGGTGCCCCGTGGCTGGGGAGCTGTGCACCCACTCCATGACTCGTTGTCTCAATACCGTGGGGACGTACGTCCGGTCCGCTGGGCACTGAGTCAGAGCCGGCGCCGTTCGCTGGGCGTCCTGGATCTCCTGCATGGGCTGCCACTGAACTGGAGCGAGGATTTTGGCGGCTGGCACTATGGGCTGGGGGCTCCGGGGTGCCTCCCCCGGCTCGTGTATGCGTGATATGGCGTCGGCTGGGACGTTCTTGGAGCCCGGTCTGTACGTAATGGTGAAATTGAACCTAGTGAAGAACAGGGCCCACCTTATTTGTCGCGCCGTCCGCCGTGTCGCCCTTTGTATGGCTTCCAGGTTGCAATGGTCGGTGAGTACGGTAAACGGACGACGGGCCCCCTCCAACCAATGACGCCACTCCTCCAAGGCGATCTTAACAGCGAGGAGTTCCTTGTCTCCTACATCATAGTTCCTTTCTGCTGGGGAGAGCTTCTTGGAGAGGAAGGCACACGGGTGGAGCCGTGAGTGGTTACGGCCGTACTGGGACAACACGGCGCCTACACCTCCGTCCGACGCGTCGGTTTCCACGACGAAGGGCCGTTGGGGGTCCGGGTGGCGCAGCATGGGGGCGCCGGTGAATCGCCGCTTCAATTCGCGGAAGGCCTGGGTGGCTAAGTCGGTCCACTTCAGCTTGTGGGGCTTCCCCTTGAGGAGCTCATTGAGGGGGGCGGCCACTGCGCTGAAGTCCCTGATGAACCGCCGGTAGAAGTTGGCGAAGCCTAAGAATCTCTGCAACTGCTTGACTGTGGTGGGTGGCGGCCAGTCGACCACTGCCTGGACCTTGTCGCGGTTCATGTGCACGCCTCCCCGGCTGATGTGATACCCCAAGAAGTCCACCTCCGTCGCGTGGAACTGGCATTTCTCAGCCTTGACGTACAGGCGGTTGGCTAGGAGGCGCTGGAGGACCGTTCTGACATGGAGCTTGTGTTCCTGCAAAGACTTTGAGTAGATCAGTATATCGTCAATGTAAACCACCACATATTTCAGGAGCATGTCTCAGAGCACATCATTAATAAAGGCTTGGAATGTAGCCGGCGCATTGGCTAGGCCATAAGGCATGACGAGGTACTCATAGTGGCCGTGCGTAGTATGAAAGGCCGTCTTCCACTCATCTCCCTCCCTGATCCGAATCAGGTTATACACGGAGCGGAGGTCTAATTTGGTGAAGTGTCGACCTTCTCTGAGCTGCTCTGGCACGGAGGGGATCAAGGGGAAAGAATAGTGGCGCTTGATAGTGATGGCGTTTAACCCCGTGTAATCGATGCATGGCCTTAACACCCCGTCTTTCTTGGGGACAAAGAAGAAGCTAGCGGCGGCGGGGGAGGTGGAAGGGCGTATAGCTCCTTGTGCTAAGGCGTCCCTAACATACGCCTCCATGGCCTGGGTCTCAGCTATGAACAAGGGGTACACCCTCCCCCCGGGGGGGTGGACTGGGGCAGGAGGTCTATGGCGCAGTCGCCCGGCCTATGTGGGGGGAGCTGGGCTGCTTCCTCTTG
>JAOUQX010076766.1:0-13064 GCA_028566295.1 Liobagrus marginatus
ATCACACACACCCCTACCCTACCCCTACTCCTAAACTACACATCACACACACCCCTACCCTACCCCTACTCCTAAACCTACACATCACACACTCAATGTCAATAACATTCTGCATTTATACAATTTTAATAAAACATTGCTTATGTTTTTAAAGCTATTTTACTAATGGGGACTCATGAAATGTCCCCATAAAACATGCTTATGTTTTAATACCAGTGTAATACCCATGTTATTATATACATTTGCGTCCTCATAAATTCATGAAAACAAGTTCACACAAACGCACGCATGCAAACAGGACAGAGAGGTCTGCTGGCACATAAATCTCCTGTGTTAATAAATCACTCATTCAGCAGAAGTGACAGGGAGTGTGAGACAGGCTCGTTATGGTGTGGGTGTGTGTGTGTGTGTGTGTGTGTGTGTGAGAGAGAGAGATAAATGGGTGAGCTGAGCGTGCAGAGGTGCTGGACGAGGGACGCCGAGCATGGAAAGCTGTCAGTGGGCATTTGGGCCGCGCCACTGCTGATTTTCTGTGTGGTTGGTCACGTCAGCCCAACTCGAGCCCCGAACACACCGCTCGCCCGCTGGGACGCCGTGTGCACCGTGACAAAGAGACCATCGGGGGCATGTCTGCTACCACGTTCATGCCAGCAACAGATAAATCACCATGTGTGTGCAGTGTCATGCTGCAAATGAATGACTTTTAGACAGAAGACATATGAGGAGATGGAGAGAGAAACAGAGAGCGAGCGAGCGAGCGAGAGAGAGAGAGAGAGAGAGAGAGAGAGAGAGAGAGAGAGGCGATGCGCATCTATCGCTTTTGTTTAAAATGAAACAGAACTTTAACATAAAGAATTAGTCATTTAGTAAAGCGAAAAGCAGATCAGTGTCAAAGAAGCCAACTCTAAGAAATATACTGTATAAACTATCTTCTGTAAATAGCTTTTTTTTTTTAAATATTTTATATAAATTTGATTTAATGTTATTTAATAAAAAAAACATTAGAGATGCATTTTTTTATTTTGCCAGGTTTACTTGTAAGATATAAATATTTGTTATAATGCTAGTACTAAATCTAGCAAGCCATTCAAAACCCTAATAAGCACAAAGGTTTTGAACCCCACTGCCCCCCCCTCCCCCGGTGAATAGGTCTTTCACTGTAAACCACGAGACGTGTAGAGGGTTTGAAAACGTTTTCTGTAAGTTGTATATCAGGCGCAGACCTGGTCATAATGTTAGCTTGAAGATAATAATGCCAGAAAGCTTCAGAAAGTATACACAGCTTTCCCTTTGATCCCGGAGACTCTTTCCATTGTGAATGTTTTTTTACAGGAAACTTCAAGTGAAGTGTTTGTTGTAGGTTTATGTTCCTGTCAGCTGGGAGCGGTTACTATGGAAATGAGGCGGTTGTAGCAAATCCATCAACACCTTCTAACCGATGTTGCGTGCTGCTGCGTTATGGAGGAGATGTTTACGCCGGGTGTGAAGGAAATCAGCCGAGACGTGTACGGCGAGCTGGCAGAGTAAAAAAGGATGCCAATCTCTTAGTCGGTATTTCACGTGTGTTTGTGTGTCTGTGTGTGTGTGTGATGCCAAGAATGAAAGAACGGAAGAAATCCCTTCCGTGGAAGCCCCCAGCAGGTTTCAAAGGAACTTGAAACTCCAGGATCAGGACGATCGTGAGTAGAGGTTTAAAACTAACCGGGTGGGCAGCATCTGCAGTTTTTCCTCATTTGCCCGCCGTAGGCTTGGACGAACTCACGGGTCGTTTCAGATGACAACTTGCTGTATTTCAAGGTTCTTCTGAATAAATCAGACGGATTGGTTAATCTGATGTCTAAAGTCATTTTAATTCCTCTGAGGGTGAAAGACCAAGAAACTCAATGCTGATGGATCAATGCTAGAAGCTGCAACTTTAAGATGAAGGAAATTTTTTGACTGATCTCAATCTGACAGTGGGTAAAGTCTGGAGGACGGAGCTGGATTATACTATATATACACTCTTACACACTCACCCCTCTGGCGTTACCCCATCCCTGATCGGACACTGCATGTAAACAGACAATGCTCGTGTAAGTCTTCGGGATCAGCGATTGCTGACCTCTGTCAGCTCATCAAGTTCATCGGGGTTAAAAAAAAAAGTATATATCAAAATGAAAAAGAACAAACATGTTCCTTTAACAAATCAAAACATACTGTAATTGATTTGCTCTGGGATAAGAAGAATTGATCATTTCAGGCTGGGAGGCTACCGGAAAATAACCAATGTTGGACGAGGAATTACAGTAACTGTAATGGCCAGTCACACACATTTGTTCCGTATATTGTTCTTTCTTTCTTTCTTTCTTTCTTTCTTTCTTTCTTTCTTTCTTTTCCTTTATTTATTTGTAAAGGGACAATGTACAATTTTTAACATACATGTTTCCTGTGACTGGGAGTGCGGTGTAGGCATGCCTCAGGTAAACGCGAGGTGCTGATGACACAAACACAGTGGCGAACATTGTGCTCACAAAATAACAGTATATTAAGGGTTAAACTTAAACAGAACGCAATACACACGTTAACTTCTAGTCCGTGCAAAACGAGCTGCAATAATTATCGGCACCGGGGGAAGGAAGTGTCTGGCTTTTATCCCCCTGTGCCGTGATTGGCGATAAAGTCCAGCTGGTGCCCTGGTTTGTGTATGTGTGTGTATGTGTGTGTGAATGAGCACAGCACCCAGACAGTTCACGCCACTCTCTCGCTTCTTCCGGCCGATCTTCAGGTGGCCAGCCTGGCCACCGTCCATGGGCGTGACTTTCCATTCCTTGCATTTGGCCTTTCAGACACAGTTCTCTTAGTAATTCTCGCCCCTGCGGGGCTTGACCCCTAATAATAATAATAATAATAATAATAATAATAATATTAATAATAATAATAATAATAAATATAGCTGCAAGAAGCAATTATCAGGGTCAAGCCCAATTTGTAGCCTTTGTAGTAATAAAAGATTTACATAAAACACACCTAGAAACTAATATTTCTCTTGCTTCTGATTCTTTGGCTCAGAAGCTAAAACACAAGCACAAATTTATTGTATATGAGGTGTGCGCTCTGCAGAATTACGAACTGGCAATTTCTTCAGCCACCTCAACGCGACGGTCCATTCACACACACGTGCACACACACATAGACATAGACAAAGTGACAGGCAGACTGAGAGACAATGAGACATGCAGGCAAACAGAGAGACAATAGTAGAGTGGTCACATCAGTCCAACAGTAGTTTCCTGAGCTTCGGAGGAAGTGAGTTCTGATTAAAGCAGAGTGGAGAGAAGCTCAGGGGAAACGCTTTCCACATCCATTTACAGTCACCAATTCCCTTCGATAATAAAAATCGAATGTAACCACTTTCATTTGTCTGTGTCCGAGCGTCAGGAACGTTATGAGTGGGAGGGTGCGGGAGACGAGGCATGGTGTGGGCTGGCCATGTATGGGCTCTCAGGTTCTGCTCCTTGAGCCGCACACTGGCAAGATGAGGAATGTAGGAGCTATTCAAGCTTCCCTACAGCAAGGAAAGCCATTATCCAAACAGTGCACCATCAACAAAGCGTTTCATACCTAAACCTGCACACACACACACACACACACCACGGTTTGTGCAATAATATTTGATTTACTTTTTTTTTTTTTTACATTCAGCTGCAGTTGAACGCTGCAGCCTGGAGCTCGGAATGCAGGTCAGGGAGCATACTAATTTCATCCTGTTTAAAAATTCAACACTCAATCTCCAGTCCCAGAGTTAGCTGAACCGTTTCTCAGGGACGACGCCGGAACACCTTCTCCAAACCCGCCCATCAACCGTTTATCGTTCACTTCATTTGTAGGCAATCAAAAAGTCACAGGGCTTTAATTTATAGCCTCGAAGAGATCATGAATGATGGATGACAAACAATTTTTATGGACTTTGGACAAAAATGTAGCACAAGAATGGAATATTTGATTATATTAATATTATTCACTTTAAATGATTTTGCACTAAGGTCTTGGGACAATTCATGATATGAGTTCTACACTTGTGGCTAGATGTATGCTGAATCTCTGGATGAGAAAGGAAAAACCCTAAGAAGATCTTTAAAGGTCTATGTTACCATCTACACACCTCAAGAGTAGGTTACTGGTGTGTCCAAGTCCTGATCACATGCTGAGGTCCGATTCTATCTCTCTAAACGGGTAACATTTACATAGTGGCACATCAGAGCAGCAGGATTTTAGTTAGTAAACAAACTGGACTGCTTTAGTCTCCGAGCCTTTTGGCTGCACTCTGCCGACTGGCTCTCGCCTAGCCATGTGGCCTGACTGATCCCAGCTCTATGTAGATGACCTTTCACTGGAATCCCCGATGGACTCCAGCCGAGCCAAGCCGGAGTCGGCGCGTCAGCGTGCATTTTAACAGCCCTCCTGATCCCACGCTTGGTGACGCAGAGACAAAGAGATCAGATTGCTCACGGATACAACGGACACCACAGACACCATCGCTACGTTGTCCTCCTGCTGAAAAGCCAGAGCTTACAATAACCCTGACCTTCTGAACATCTGATAACATCCATCGCAGGACTGACGGGATGAAGTGATTCGCCGATATATATAAAAGAAATAAATTTTTTTGTTGAACATCCACACTAATTCATGCTAGGGTGCATCATTACTACAGCTAACAGTGTAAAGATTCATATTTTCCCCAACAAAAATTAAATATGCTGCATTCGGTCAACTTTAAAGATTTGGTTGTTAAGGTGTCTTTTATAGTATGCGAGAGTCTCAGGTGACATTTACAGTGCAAGAGACTGACCTTTATAAAACAGAACTATGGCTGGAAAATGTTAGATATCTTCAAAATATTCGAAATTCCATCTACATGTTTTTCGCAAGTCGACTCGCTAAATCGACTGTCGTCAGTGAACCAAATTGACATGAATCCTGAATCAATTGATTATCAATATGATGAGCGATTCATTTGATTATCAGTATTGATTATCAGGCGAGACTCACGACAGGCCGAGCCGAGCGTAAGCTGCTCCGTCTGATACAAAGCACAACAAGGAAAATCAATTTGAAGTCGTCGCACATTTTTATGTGACTGCGAAAGCAAATGGCTGTCTGTCAGAAGCTATTACATCCATCGGCACGGCCGCAGCGGAATAATTTATGGAGATGGAACAGGCGGGATGCTCAGCGCACCTTTTTATGCATGCCAGTACGTTAAGTAAAGTCACTATTGCAAAATGATGAGCAAACCTTTATAGGCATGTGCGCACACACACACACACACAAAAAGGCATGTTTAAGTGGGAGTGAGAAAGCCATTAGCCTTTGTCGAGCTGGACTATTCCATTAAAATTTCACACCTCAGAGAGAGAAATGAAAGAATGGAGAAAAAAACACTTGCTCTCATTCAGTGTTTGTTAAACACACACACACACACACACACACACACACACACAGTGATGTTTTAGCGATATTTTTTTTCATGGTGACTTGAGCAGATGCTCAGTGATATGAAAATAGCTTAGTGTATCTGTGTGACACTGAAACTCCACATCTAAAAACAACAGCATCGAATTTTAACATCTTTAACTTTATTCAAGTTTAGATTTTTGTGTCTCCGCCGCCTGAATATTCTCCGTAATTTGGTGTAATCAGATTTCCCTGGTGATCTGGCCCAATTAAACTGATTCCATTCATTTGTCCCATTTTCCCTCGTTTTTGTTCACTGTCTGTTCATATGCATGAACTTTTCCCCTAACGTACACCAGAAACCTTCCATGAGCCAGAAGGTGCTTCCTGTGAGACCCTGAAGTGTGATTGTCTGATTAGTGTTAATTTATCTTGTGGGCATTTACTTCATTTTGATTACCGCTGTTTTTGTGTTTACAGACAGAATATGGAACGTTATGGAACAGTCAGCAAAACAACATTCAAATAAATCATCTAAATACAACACAAAAAGTCAAAATCACAACAAAACCAAACGTTAAATTATATAAAATATTGTAATGTATGGAATCTTTTAAAAGATTAAAAAAAGTTACAAATATTTCTAAAATATTGCCTTATTTATTTAGCATCATTTAATTCTTGAATGAACCGTTCTTAAGATGATGATTATTACAACGTATTATATTAGTGACATCATAACGTTGATTATGATGTTTATGAAGTAAGGACAGATGAACAGATCAAGGTGGGAATTGAGTCACATCCAATATACAGTATCTCACAAAAGTGAGTACACCCCTCACATTTTTGTAAAAATGTTATTATATCTTTTCATGTGACAACACTGAAGAAATGATACTTTGCTACAATGTAAAGTAGTGAGTGTACAGTTTGTATAACAGTGTAAATTTGCTGTCCCCTCAAAATAACTCAACACACAGCCATTAATGTCTAAACCACTGGCAACAAAAGTGAGTACACCCTTAAGTGAAAAAGTCCAAATTGTGCCAAATTAGACATTTTCCCTCCCTGATGTCACATGACTCGTTAGTGTTACAAGGTCACAACTCAGGTGTGAAGCAGGAGCAGGTGTGTTACATTTGGTATTACAGCTCTCACGCTCTCATACTGGTCACTGGCACCTCATGGCAAATAACTCTCTGAGGATCTGAAGATGATGTACAAAAAATCCCGCAAACAGTTTTCTGAAGACAAGCAGACTAAGGACATGGATTACTGGAACCATTTCTTGTGGTCTGATGAGACCAAGATAAATTTATTTGGTTCAGATGGTGTCATACGTGTGTGTGTGTGTGTGTGTGTGTGTGTGTGTGTGTGTGTGTGTGTGTGGCGGCAACCAGGTGAGGAGTACAAAGACTAGTGTGTCTTACCTACAGTCAAGCATGGTGGTGGGAGTGTCACGGTCAGGGGCTGCATGAGTGCTACCGGCACTGGGGAGTTACAGTTTATTGAGGGAAGCCGAGCATGATCCCCTCCCTTCGGAGACTGGGCAGCAGGGCAGTATTCCAATATCATAACGAGCCCAAACACACTAGTCTAAGATGAACACTGTCTTGCTAAAGAAGATGAGGGTAAAGGTGATGGACTGGACAAACATGTATCCAGACCTAAACCCTATTGACTATTTGTGGGGCATCCTCAAACGGAAGCTGTAGGAGCGCAAGGTCTCTAACATCCACCAGCTCCGTGATATCATCATGGAAAAGTGGAAGAGGGTTCGTGTGACATCCTGTCAAGCTCTGGTAAACTCCATGCCCAAGAGTGTTAAGGCAGTGCTGGCAAATAACGGTGGCCACACAAAATATTGACACTTTGGGACCAATTTGGACATTTTCACTTAGGGGTGCTCACTTTTGTTGCCAGCAGTTTAGACATTAATGGCTGTGTGTTGAGTTATTTTGTTCTAAAAAACTTTACATTGTAGCTAAATGTCATTTCTTCAGTGTTGTCACATGAAAAGCTATAATAAAATATTGACAAAAATGTGAGGGGTGTACTTACTTTTGTGAGATATTGTAACATCACTGATAGAAGATGAAGGGATAGGGGCGGGGCTTCCAAGGTGTGCTGAGCATAAACGCCTACACGGCTGTCAATCAATGAATGTTCAGACGTCGATAAGCTCATTTTCTTTAAAGAGAAAAAGGTTGCTTTTTGGGAAAAAGGTTTAAAAAATAACCCACTCAACCTGATGACTTGAGTGATTTCAGGTGTTTGGAGACGTCTTCATCACGTTAGACACTAAGGAGGAAACACAATTCTCTTTGAAGTTCCTGCAGGTTTTCTCTCTGTGTATGTGTGTGTGGCTTAAGACTACACGATACACTGCTGTTAAATCATTTACTGCTGCAGTGGTTGCACAAGAGAGAAAGAGAACAAAGAGGAAAAGTTCAGAGGCTTGGTAATAGTCCCCAACCCCAACTCACCTCCACAAACAACACAAGGGTTTGAAGTAGGCACTCTGTAACTCTGGAGCAGAGCCGAAGTCATTCTAGGAGGTTCAGATTCAGACTCAAGCTCAAGCTCTGCCTCGGTTTCAGGCTGAGGCTCTGGCTAGAGGTCAGGTTTAGACTCATTGTCAGTTTCAGGCTTAAGCTATGAATAAAAGTCAGGCCCAGTTTCATGCTTAGGCTATGGTTACAAATAGGGTTTAGACTCATGCTCTACCTTGGGGTCATTGTAAAGCCTAGAGCTCATGAGTAGACTCAGACTCTGGCTCAGTCTCAGGCTAGAGCTTAGGTTTAGACTCAGAATCTGGATCACTTTCAGGCTCAGACTAGTGCTCAGGCTTAGACTAAGACTCTGGCTTGGGCTCAGGCTCTGTTTCAGGCTCTGGCTTAAGGTCAGGTTTATATTGGCTCAGATTCTGTTTCAGACGCAGGCTCAGGCAGGACATCTCTATCACATTAGACACTAAGGATAAAACTCCATATAAAACAATTCTGTTTGAAGTTTCTGCAGGTTTTCTCTGTGTGTGCCTTAAAACTACAGGTTAGACTGGTGTTAAATCATTTACTGCTGCAGTGGTCGGGGGAGAGAGAAAGAGAACAAAGAGGAAAAGTTCAGAGGCTTGGTAATATTCCCCAACCCCAACTCACCTCCACAAACAACACAAGGGCTTTCAGACACAGGCTCAAGCGCAGACTCAATCTCAGGCTCTGGCACAGGTAGCGATTGGACCATGTGGAAGAACAGGTGATGTTCATCAGAAGCATGCTGTGCCTAACACTAGCTTCAGATTAACACAGGAAACAGGAAGCCAACACCTTACCTTTGTTTGGAGATTCACACATACGCTCTCACACAAGCGAGCTGAATTTCAGCCAGAAAGCAGAAGAACTCTACAATAAAGCTGCCATTTTTAACCGACGCTGAACACAGTGTGTTATTGCGTTTTGTGTGTCCACAAAAAACAAATTTACAAATAATAAAAGTTGAAGAAACGGAATAAACACAGACAGACTAAATCCATAAGAACGGTGGCAATGTCTCCAAGATGCTTTAAACCTGCAAAGCTATAGTAATGCTAAAATTTAGGCACTTTTGAAAAAAATACTGTCAAATGAGAATGCTGTCAAAAATAATGTCAGAAATAAATTTGCTTTATCAATTAACTATTAAGTACACTTTTGGTGTTAAGTACGCCTTTACGTTTAAAACAGCTTTTACCCTTGGTAAATGCACTTGCGTATTTATTTTCATGCAGCTTTGCAAGTAGCGTTCTTGAAGCATCTTGGAGCTGTTTCAATACTTCTTATGGATTTAGTCTGTCTCGGTTACTTCTGTTTCTTTATGTCGATCCAGACAGACTGGATGATGAACAGATCAGATGTCTGATTCATAAAGATTTAGAAAGATTTACATATTACCAGTGATGCAACATCCATCATTAGCTAGCGCTTATCTTGTTCAGGGTCGTGGAGGCGCTGGTGTCTATCCCAGCTAACTTAGGGTGTGAGGCGGTGTACACGCTGTACAATCACCAGTTAATCACAGGACTAAAAATTATAGACCGACAACCATTCACACACACATTCACTCCTATGGACAGTTTAAAGTAGCTAATTCACCTATGCCCAATCGCTCGGTGAACTACATGAAAACTCCACAGCGGGAATCGGACTCATGACCTTCTTACTGTGAGGCAGGAGCTTCTAATCACTCTGCCACCGGTGGTGCAACATATACCGTTAAAAACAATAAATATTCTAGATATAACTAATTTACTCTATTGTGCTGTACTTTTACTGCTATAAAGAGATATGTTTAGAAATGAAGAAAAGATCCTTAAGTGTCACAGTTGTTTTTGTTCCAACGCTAATACAACAATTAATGAACAGATATTTAAGAGTAAATATGAATGAAATATGAGGATAAATATTAAAGCCATTGCTTACAGTGTTGTCCTTAATTTAAGGTTTAAAGCTTGCATCTCGCTGGTCCAAAGCACTGACACCGGATACTCCTTCCCAGTTCTCAAGTAGAAATGCCTTGTTGCATGTCACATGTGATGTGCCTCAAGTCGCAAAGCGGTTGTAGAATTTTAGTGACGGTACTTAGGAAAGGGTCTGTTATGAAAAGCCAGGGCGTTTTCTTTCACAGCTGCTTGTCATGGTAACATGCATAAATTGACAGCATGTTTGATTAGTGGCTTACACAATGGAATGAGACAAAAGAACCATAGCAGAACCTCCAAAACAAACACCTCCATGTTTATGATACAACCTAAATATAACTGAAAACAATTATGCAGTTAAAATTTCCATTTTCACTAAGATTTGTACGTACAAAGCGCTTATATTCCGCCACTGAGTTGCGACAGGTAGATGCGGCAGATCGGAAAATCTGTGTAATATATGCCAGTACTCTGTAGGCTGTGAACCCCATGAGGCTGCTGAAGGTGTGACACGTAGAGGCAGGAAGTCTAATGTGAGCTCAAACTCCTCCTCATCATCAACATCAGACTGCAAGTGTACTAGACACCACCGTCACTGATGAAGTGTTTAAGCGCTAACGCGGTCCCCAGAGTGAGCTGGATGAAATGAATTAGCTCTGCTATTGGCTGCTAATTAAGTAGCTCCAGTGTATGCAGAAGCACTCGCTGCTTTAGGTTTCGGCTTAATGCAGCTTAATGCTTTTACAGATCGGATATGTAAGCCATCAACGTGATGGAGTAGACTTTTTGTTAACCAGAGTTAAGTTTTACAAACTCAATGTTTGCTTCATTTCAAAAGCTGCTTTTTTCTCCTGTGACTGATGATCTGTAAATTTCCAAAGAAAAAATCTGTAAAATCATAACAAAACAGTGAATCCAAGTCCAAAGGTCAACGTTAGTGCCATTTATATTTGGATTGATGCAAAACATGCCACAATAGCTTTGATACAATCTTTTATAGCCAATCTTCACCTCGTTTAACCTAATAATTACCTTTATTAAGTAATAAAAAAACCAATGCGGCGGCGCTTCAATGCTCTTTCAGTCGATTTATCTTTTTTGCATCCTTATCATTTCACTGTATGTTGTACTATGCATGATGTACATGTGACAAATAAACTTTGAACTTGAACTTGAAGCTTTAACCTACACACCAACATCAAGCTCGTCATCTTGTAGCTCGCTAGCTAATTTAATCACATTAAAAAATGGCTAAAGTTATGGTAAACGTCTTAAGCAATAACTAATTACTTGAACCCCCACCACCGGCTGGCGCTTTACATGTCCCTCAACAAAAAGCATTAAAAACTAGAAGCAAAGTTTCAGGCTCCTATACATTGATTACACAGAACAGACTTGTGTGTTCTGAGTGAAGAAGAGAAGAGTAAAACGAGAAGGAAATTCCCGCCAATCACAACTTCGGCTCCTATTTTTGTTTTGTTTTGTAACAACGTAGCGTTATCAGGTTCATCTTCTTTTTGTCCGAAATAAAAGTGTTATGAAGATGCAAAGCTTGATCAAAAGTTGCAGAGATAAACGTTGCGCGATAGCTAGTGCAGTGCATGTTCTTTGCCACTACAAAGCTAGCAACTTCTTCAGATCATTTCTCATCAGATTCATACAGGACTTATTGGCAGGGGTTGCCATGGTTACAGTGTCCCCTGAACCGGGTTATTTTTCAAATACAAGTACAAAAGTATCTGGCTGAAATGGAAAAAGTAAACGCATGATCATTAGCTAACTACAGCCTGCCTAGCTGGTGATCAGCAAGACAAGTCTAGCATACAATCAGGATCTGTACCGACTGAGAAGGAGTGATAGCTTCAGCGTTATCTCCTTCTACTCAGACAAACGATATTAGCATGAGCGGGAGGAGTAAGCCGTTTTCTGCTGTGAGACTCAGAGTCGCTAACTCATGGACCTCTCCATAGCCATGAGCTGTGTAAATGATGCAAACACTCTATCGTTATGAAACACTTGGAAATCAGAACTCTGAACATCCTTAAATCTCCTTCGCTCTGCACTATGACAATGGCCGCCATGTCACCGTGTGTCTGACTCCATGCTTGCTTCATTACTCTGACTCTGTGTGTTTGTGCTTCTGCAGCAGATGTAATCACATGTTGCAAAATAACGACTTACGAGACGCCGGCGTAGATAATTGCAACAGGCAGCAGCTTGATGTTGATTGTACAGTAATAATTACAATCAGGATATTATCCATCCATCCATCCATCCATCCATCCATCCATCCATCCAGCCATCTCTCTCTCTCTCTCTCTCTCTCTCTCAAACCATGATTTTCTGTGAGTGTAAGTGTGCTAATGAACTCTGAGCACTCCGGTGTTAGCATGAGAGACATTCAGATGTTTTCAGTGGTCTGCTCTGTTGCTTTTCAGCGACTTGTATTATTTGACACACAGCAAGCGTGCATCATATACAGATCAGATCATAACAGAACGCCTGTGGAGAAGCGTGGTGACGGTAGCACCATGCCAAGAGGTGTTTCTCTGCACCTCGACACCTTCACTGTTTTAGCAAACACGTAGTCTCGCTCGATCTCCCCCTCCCTATCTCACTTGCTATCTCTGGGTGCCGAAACGGAAGAAACCAGCGACGAAGAGGAGTATGATGATGAGGATGTAATGGACGAGGAACAGCTAACAGAAAAATACAGCAAGGAACGAGTTCAACTTTTTCTGAAAAAAACTTACATGAAAAAGGAATAAGTATCAGTGACTATTTCCCAAATGGACAAAGATTTATAGTTGTAATTACAACAGAAATCAGACACAAGAAACATTTTTCTTCGGAACAAGAAGTTTATAAACTGAAAAAGATGATAACAAAAGTTAGGTTAGCGATAGAAGCTTGTGGGTAGTATTAAACCTTTTTTTTACTTTGTTTGCATTTTATGGACTGAGTTTGTTTGTTTGAATTTATTTTTAATTAATTATTTTATTTTATTTAACAATGTACACATGTATACATTAGGTCAACCTGATTAATCCAGGAAGAAGAGATTGGAAAATAAAGGTTGTCAAAAGTCAAAGTCTCTCTCTCTCTCTCTCTCTCTCTCTCTCTCTCTCTCTCTCTCTCTCTCTCTCTCTCTCTCTGTCTCTCGCTCTGT
>JAOUQX010076783.1:0-13062 GCA_028566295.1 Liobagrus marginatus
ATATGTTGCCCCCTCCCCCACCTACAGCAAACGCCCAGGTAGTCGACAAAGAATTTCACTATGCTGTACTGTACCATGTATATGTGACCAATAAAACTTGAACTTGAACTTGAACTTGAACATGCCTTGATACCCATTAACCAGATTCCCCAGCTATGGGCAAATAGCACCACTGCCTTGTTTGCTCAAAAGAGCCAAAGGCTAAGGAAGTAAACCCTAAAAGTAAAATATGGAGTGGAGCCCAAAGGCAATTGGCTATTCGTAACCATATCCCTCTGGCTTCTGCGTGCTGGCTCATCTCTATCCGCCTTGACTAAGGATACGTCCGAAAACTTCACACTGCTGCCTTAAAAGGATGTATTTCATGGTAGGGAGGCATCAAGGCTGTTCTGAATCCAATGTAATCTTCACTGCCTGCCTCCTGATATACCTTTATCTGGTCGCATTTGATATACCGCAATCCTCATGCGTTCATCTGAGGAGGAGGGGCTTTTTTGTCGATTGTGCTGGAATTCATGAAAAATGGTGTCGATTGAAGCACAGTTTTTATACATTTCTTTAGCGAATTCATAAAGGTCTTCGAGTCTCATTATCGTGTTAATACACAACTTTATAAGCTCTCTTTCTTCTATCTTTATTACATTATTCTCTTAAATCATACACTGATGACAACAGATGGCACTTATGAGCAGCTGGTAACCTAGCAACATCATTACGTTACAGCTGCCTTGTCATTGCCTGGTAAGGCACCAAGGCAGCTACCTAGGTTTTCGGATGCACCCTATGTCTTGCCACTGGCCTCAGATGGGCTTGGAAGATGCTGCACAAATTTTCCTAACTCTAATCCAAATCATGACATCCGCACCACGTGTACAAAAAGACCTGTGGCAAGTGGAGGTGCGCTTCAGTCACACACCCCTCACACATTTGACTCAGGGTGTAGGGTCATCTTTAACTGGAACAAAGCAGCAATGAGATTTGGCAGTCCCCTAAGCATCTGAACAGCCACATTTAGCCCACGTCCATATCCTGAGGCAAAGGCTAGAAAAGGTGCTCTAAACATAGCCTGCTTCCCCTCACCTGGCCATATTACCACAGATGGAGGGGGTATCAAATCTGAACAGTCGATTCAAACCTAGCAACAGAACTAATCGGTGACAGCACTCAACCAATGGCTCATGGAATCAGGATGCTGTAAGACCAGAGGATAAAAATGCACTGGTCACAAGAGAACTTGCATTCTATAGTGTAGACATTAGAGCCCTTATCAAGCTATCCTTCTGAGCTTGCCGCTGCAGCAAGAAACATCAGAAGGGGTTGCGTAAGCCATCAAGACACACATTGTTCCCAAACTTAATCCTATAGGCATCAATGATCATCTGACAAGTTCCACTAGGAAAGACAAAGTGATCTATACAAAGACAAGTTCTACGAAATACATCGTTGATTAATGCCTGGAGGACGGGCGGCACTGTTCGCTAGCACAAAGGCCATTCCCAGGTACTCATAGTGGCAGTTGCTGGTGGAGAAAGCACTCATTAAAGCAGCTGGATTCTTCTTTGTAAACAAGAAAGCCAGCCACTATGAGTACCTAGGTCGCCAGAGGCACTGCATCGCTAAGGTCAGCAGTGCTTTTTGGAGATTGCTAGGCAACATCTGGGAACACAGAGGCATTGTATAGTGTTTTCTGTTTACATGTAGTATATAATTATAATTATTAAAAAGCATTGCTTGCTAAAGCTGTTTTTAAAGACAGTTATAAAAGAATATAAAGGACCCACCATGGTCTCCTATCCGCCTCCTCGGACAAAGCCCCTCACAGTTATAGGACAGGACAAACAAGAGCCTCATTGAGAACTATCCCAAAAACACACAGTATTTAGAATTGTGAAGATGTAAACTGCTGTTTGAACGGCTTCATTTGTGCAAATTCAGACATTATGCTGTGTTGTGAACATCTCTTTTGCAAAAATGCTTATTCAAGGCATAACTAAACAAACGCTTGTATGTAGGGAGGTTCTCTCTTTTTGAATTATTAACATTTTGCAGATTCAGCAAGGGGAATCTAAACGCATGGCCTTAAGATGCATAATGTATGTGCATTATAAAGATGTGCTATTAAATTATTTTCAGTGAAAATGCCTATATTATCTAATTTTCTTTAAGATTGATTGATGCAAATCATGTCTACCACTAGATGTCATGATGTAACTTGTTTTAACCAGCTCATGCTCTTTGCTTTTCTCAGACAAAACAATAAAAATATGCAATAAAAAGAAATGTCATCTGAATTTATTCTTGAACATGTGTATCATTTGTTCACAAATATGTCAAGTACCACAGTTAATGAGATTCATACATTAAATCTAACTACATATGAGGGCTGGCAGCAAAGGAAATATTAACAAACAAAAATCTGTCAGGGCCTTCAGAGATCACATTATTGTTAAAACTGTTCAACAGGAAAGATAACAGCACCACAAATTAACAAATTAAAATAATCAGTTTTGAGTCTAATTTAATCGCATGGTTTGTGTAATTGTCTAAAGACATGGTATTCTCTATAGAGACTGTCTGCATACCTACATTGTGCTCTTTACTAGTACTTGGTGACCTAATTTGAATAAAATAATTGATTATTTTTTATACCTCATTTTTTTTTGTTTTTATGTTTTATTAACAGAAGGTGATTATTGTAAAGGTAACTTGCCTATCTGGATATTACCAAGTGAAAGCCTATTTATATAATTTCCTTATAAGATGTTAGTATTCTCCCTATCTTAAAAAATTACCTTTTTAAATAAGCATTTTGTTTCATTGTCTTATAGATTTATGAATAAAGCACTTCCTGATTTTGCGTTTAAAGTTGATTTTCTTCCTCCTACATGCTTTAGATTTACTTCTTACTTCTTTTACTTATTTTGTTAAAATTGCTTATCATTTTTCAGGAAAAGTTACTCATACTCTGATTTTACATTTATTTCTCAAATGCAGTTTAAAATTACACAGAATTTGGATGTTAATATTTAAAATGTTTTTTTTCTGCTTCACCAAAATTTATAGCCACGAGTCAAGGGGATTAGGGTCAAGGGGACACTCTCCTCATCACCACCACAGAGTATAAATACCCCTCACTCTTCTCCTTCGGTGGGTGTCATTGTCAGTGTCTTCATGTTTCACGCCACTGCTTGTTGGTTTGTGCATAGTGTATTGTAATGTCGGTTCCAGCCTCCCTCCAGCAGAGGGAGCTCTCACCTGCACACTGAACACGTTTCACTTCCTGCCACATCATTTCCTGCCACATCACTTCCTGTCTTTTACACTTCCTGTGTATTTAAGCCATGTGTTTCCTTTGTTCAGGGCGAAGTATTGTTAGTTTTGTCTGCATTATCAAGCCTTGTTCCATGTCTGTCATTTGTTTTCATAGAGACCAATCCTCGTTCCATGTGTATTGTTTGTTTTCGTGTAGTATGACGTCACAAGTGGTTTACCGAGTAACCAGTGTTTCTATCGCTAGCCACGTTATAGCTACTGTCTACGTTTTGTTATTTGTTCTTGAAATCATTGTTCATTGAGTAAAGGCCCGCACATGGATCCTACCTGGTCTGCCTATTCATTACAGAATTCTTCGCCACCGACGGGTCCAGCCGAGGTCTCACGTCTTCGGTCCGCCATGGAGTAAAAAAACGACCTGCTTTTGAGGGTTTTCGGGCCCAGCTGCGCGCACTAACTCGCTGTCAACGACCGCCGGACACAGTTCATCCGCTCCCTTTCTGTTTTCCAATACCCGGCGGGCGGAAGGGATGCGACAACTCAGCTGATCCAGCCACGTCAAGACAACTGCCTCGCTTCCGACTCTGCCGTCAAAATGGATAATTTCCTACAATCACAGCCAGGCCCCCGGACTGATTTAGCCTCTCATGTGCCCCCCACAGTAACCCAGGTACCAAACCCCCCTACTGGTTACCAAGTAAGCCATTTTCATGATGCCTCACGTATTGGCTGTTACCTGTCCATGGATAACCAAGATCTCCGTCGTTCAGTGTTGTTTAATTCAGGAGCCGCTGGCACTGCCATTCACCATGACCAAGCAAGGCGACTGGCTATTCCCAAGACCAAGAGTGACCCATCGATCACGGCCCTCAACACGAGTCCCCCAGAACTCTGTTTCCTTGCCAGAGAATGTCCCTGAGACCCAGGCCATGGAGTGTATTAATGATGCCCCTGATAGTGGTTCAGAACTGCCCCCTGAGCCTGATTTTGGCCCCATAGAAAACTGGCCCACAGTTCCAGCCCCGAACCCGCTCAAGAGCCCAGTTCTAACCTGATAACCCAGAACACTTCTAGCTTCGGACCCGAACCTCCCGTAGAGTCAAGTCTGGCCTCGAGCTAGCTCCTGTATACCCCATTAGCAGGAGTAAGGGAGACCCTGACCCCCCCCCCCACACACACACACACACACAAGGCCATGGTTGTGAAGGCTGCGGCTGCTGCTGGGCGGACGTCGCTCCGTTCCCAAGCCCGGCCAAAGACGTCTCCCGGCCCCCTAGCTTGCAGGAGGATGACGCTGGGTCTGCCTACGAGGCGGAGGACATCGCTCGGTCGACCACATCGGCTTCGGACGTTGCTCTGGCCTCGGCGCCTTCCTCGCTCTCCCCTCTCAAAACGTATGCACACCCATCGACGACCTCATGCTCACCGGTTCCGTTTCTTCCCCCCATGGCCTTGTCGTTCCCGTCGCTCCCCCCATGGCCCCCGCCGTGCCCGCCCCAGGTTGGGAACACAGAACAGGAGGTGTTGCTGAAGGGGGGGATACTGTAATGTCAGTTCTGGCCTCCCTCCAGCAGAGGGAGCTCTCACCTGAACACTGAACACGTTTCATTTCCTGCCATGTCACTTCTTTGTGTATTTAAGCTATGTGTTTCCTTTGTTCAGGGCGAAGTATTGTTAGTTTTGTCTGCATTACCAAGCCTTGTTCCACGTCTGTCATTTGTTGTCATAGATTGCCAAGCCTCATTCCATGTTTATTTTTTGTTTTCGTGTAGTCCCACGACACGTGTAGTTTACCAAGTAACCAGTGTTTCTATCGCTAGCCACGTTATAGCTACTGTCTACGTTTTGTTGTTTGTTCTTGAAATCATTGTTTATTGAGTAAAGACCTGCACATGGATCCTACCTGGTATATGTATATATATATATAGAGACACCAATGATCTTCTCAGCTGTCCTCACTAACCACTGTCTTGCGTTCCGATACAGTGCAGTTCCCAAACCAGACAGTGATGCACATGCTCAGGATACTCTCGATGGTCCCTCTGTAGAACGTGGTCAGGATGGGGGGAGGGAGATACGCTTTCCACAGCCTACGTAGGAAGTAGAGACTCTGCTGGGCTTTCTAGCTGATAGAGCTGGTGTTAAGACACCAGATGAGGTTCTCTGCCAGGTGAACACCGAGGAACTTGGTGCTCTTGACGATCTCCACGGAGTAAGAGTGGTCGCGCTGTGTTCTTTTAAAGTCACCAACCATCTCTTTGATCTATAGACAGGTAGTTATAGACCTGGCAGTTAGCTGTTGCACCTCCTCTCTGTATGCTGAAATTGTGAGCATATTATTTGAGGGTACAGGTAGCTAATAGCCCAACTGACTGAATGCTTTTAGTTTATTAATTTAAACTGTGTTCTTTTTTAGATTGTTATTATCATATTATGTTTGCGTTTTAGCTTATTTGTTCTTGTAGTATTTTTTTCTCTATCAGTGTACTCTCAGGACAAGACAGGTTTTATACCCTGCAGGCAGTCTAACACTCTTTTAGCTTCATATGTACGTCACACCTTCACAAGCCATTTCAGGCAGAAACCAACCTCTCAAACATATACGGTTTTATTTGCAGTACAGCCAAACACACACACAAACATACACACAGCAATGGCATGAATGGGCTTAACTACATTTTCACCTATCTCTTTTTTGAGTCTTTAAAAAAGATTTAATGAAAGATAGTTTTACATTTTCACTGCTCAAAGCAACCCAGCAACTTTCTTGCACACTGTGAAAGTAAGCTAAACATGGTGAAGAGTCGAGAGGAGAAGACTAGATGCAAAAGGACAACAGTAAGTTGTGAATGTAAAGAGACAGAATATGGAGCCTTTGCATGCAACAATTTACCATCTCCAAGGGAACCTGCATCGACCGTGAATGGAACAAATTCACCAACACTTACTGGACTGAATGAGGAAGTGTGTAGTTTCACTGAAAATACAGAGCAAGCATTGTCTTTCCAAAATGGTGAGTAAGTAGCAATAATTTATTCAGTGCGCCAGGGCATCTGGACCTTTTACCTTTACTTTTACTTGTACAGTAATGGGTATATCAGTCATAAGTGCGCTGCTAAAACGGGAATGGAATGAGTTATAGTTTATATATCTATGCAAACGTAGCGATAGTAAAAAAAAGTGTTTGGTATTTGATTACTAAGAATCTTGTTGAAAACTTCTGCAATATAACTGCACAAAACATCTTGCTGTTTTCCACTGAGTCTTTAAGCATTTTATACGTTAGGACATATTCTTCTAGGTACAAAAGCTCAGAAAAAGAAAACTGATCAGACATACCTCGGTGTCAGAGTAAGAATGCCAGTGAAAGATATGCTTAGGGATATTCGCATAGCCAAGGGAATGGACCCCAAAGAAATGCAGGTATTTAATAACCCCTATTAATAATTATTATGCTCTCATATAAACTCGAACGTTTCACATTTAGCTCACTATCACAATTTTCCTCTTTTTTATTAGAAGAAAGAAAACAAAGAATCAAAAGGTCAGAATTAATTCACAAAGAATACTTAATACATTTTCCATCTGAACCATTTGTTTCTAATATCAAATTCTTTTTAGGGGATAAGAAACGAGTGAATATAAGTAGCCGCCAAAAAAAATGGCAGGTAAGTGAATTCTTTACAAGTTGTGGTTATTGTGCTGTTTACAATATTGGTGTACTTTCAACATATACCCTGCATATACAGTGTCTCACAAAAGTAAGTACACCCCTCACATTTTGTAAATATTTCATTATATCATTTCATGTGACAATACTGAAGAAATGACACTTTGCTGCAATATAAAGTAGTGTGTGTACAGCTTGTATAACAGTGTAAATTTGCTGTCCCCTCAAAATAACTCAACACACAGCCATTAATGTCTAAACCGCTAGCAACAAAATTGAGTACACCCCTAAGTTAAAATGCGCAAATTGGGCCCAGCGTGTCAATATTTTGTGTGGGCATCATTATTTTCTTGACCATGGAGTTCTCAGAGCTTCACATGTTGCCACTGGAATCCTCTTTCACTCCTCCATGATGACATCACAGAGCTGGTGGATGTTAGAGACCTTGCACTTCTCCATCTTCCGTTTGAGGATGTCCCACAGATGCTCAATAGCGTTTAGGTCTGGAGACATGCTTGCCCAGTCCATAACCTTTACCCTCTGCTTCTTTAGCAAGGCAGTGGTCGTATTGGAGGTGTGTTTGTCACAGTCTCCGAAGGGAGGGGGATAATGCTCTGCTTCAGTATGTCACAGTACATGTTGGCATTCATGGTTCCCTCAATGAACTGTATCTCTCCAGTGCTGGCATCACTCATGCAGCCCCAGAACATAACACCTCCACCACCATGCTTGACTGTAGGCAAGACACACTTGTCTTTGTACTCCTCACCTGGTTCCCACCACACACGCTTGGCACTATCTGAACAAATACGTTTATCTTGGTCTCCTCAGTCCACAGGACATTTAATCCATGTCCTTAGTCTGCTTCTCTTCAGCAAACTGTTTGCGGGCTTTCTTGTGCATCATCTTTAGAAGAGACTTCCTTATGGGACGACAGCCATGCAGGCCAATTAGATGCAGTGTGCAGTGTCTGGTCTGAGCACTGACAGGCCGACGCCCCACCCCTTCAACCTCTACAGCAATACTGGCAGCACTCATAGAGCTATTTCCCAAAGACAACCTCTGGATATGATGCTGAGTATGTGCACTCAACTACTCAACTTTCTCAACCATGGAAAACTTCCTGTGACTAGTATGAGAGAGTGAGAGCGAGAACACCAGATTTAACACACCTGTTCCTCATTCACATCTGAGACCTTGTAGCACTAAAGAGTCAAATGACACCGCGGAGGGAAAATGGCTAATTGGGCCCAATTTGGACTAATTCACTAAGGGGTGACCTCACTTTTACTGCCACCGGTTTAGACATTAATGGCGGTGCGTTGAGCTAATTTGAAGGGATAGCAGATTTACACTGTTATACAAGCGGTACTCACACTGTCATTTCTTCAGTGTTGTCACATGAAAAGATATAATAAATTATTTACAAAAATGTGAGGGGTGTACTTACTTTTGTGAGACTCTGTATATATGTATGTGTGTGTGTGTGTGTGTGTGTGTGTGTGTGTGTGTGTGTGTGTGTGTGTTTATATATTATAGAAATAATGTCAAAAAAAGAGCTTGGAAGAGCTTGCAATAATAGTTGAGGTATTGGAAGAAGACCTTAAGTCCAGTAACTCCAGACAGTCAAATAGCCACTCACCTACCTATCCCCAAGAGCTGGGAAACAAGTTCTGGGCTAAGAACATTTCTCAGCCAGGACATCTAGATGAGCCACCTCTTACTTTAGCCAGTAGCTATGCAGCCACTAAAAAGCCCCCTCTATACTCTGTGGAAATCTACGGCTCTTCATATAGCCACGCTACTCTCTTTACAGACACAAAAGTCAAAACCAGCAATGGTGAGTTAGATTACTATATACACAAAAGGCAGCATGAATTGGGCTTCTCTCCAAGAGACAGCAGAGTGCATGTCTCGTCTCCACAAGAAATCAATTTCAGTACCAAGACAAACTGGTGGGGTTCACCCAACAAAATAGGAAGTCCATCACCTTTATACTCACCGCATGTGCAGTGGGACAGCATGACATACTTCTGGACCCAAATGGAAAGAGAGGCACATCTACTGAACAGTAACTCCAACCAAGAGCTTCTCACTCTGGATGAGATGGGAAGAACGTGAGTTTGCACACATCCATTATATTGTGATTTCCAATTGGATTCCAAAAGATCAAGAGCTGATGAATTAAATTTTTATACAACTAACCCTATTGCTGAAAATCTTAAAAATTAGATAAGCTTAGCAAACCTCCAGATACCCATGAGATATGGGATATCTAAAAAAATTAGATAACTTATCCTAAATCGAGTTTATGGTCCCTTATCAGTTTCATTTGTAAGGCAAAAACAAAATTCACACTACATATCCCTTTGTTATTAAAATTTGAATGCACAAACATTCATAGTTTTTGTTGAATTAATCCTACAGTAAGTTTACATTGCAAAACCCCCTTAAAAAGTCCAGAAATCACATTTCTTGCAAAATGAAATTTTACATGAAGGACTAGTAGAGATAAGTCATACCAAAACAATATGCTCAATGATGCTGCAATACAGCACATTGCCATAATTTGTGTATCTTTCCTCACAGACTCCTCCATCGAGCTGTTGATGAGGGGAATCGATCTCTTGTGTATGTTGTTGCCAGACAGATGGCAGATCTAAACAAACTGGACAGCAAAGATGCAGAGGGATGGGTAATGTTATGACACAAAAAGCGCATACACGTTTTATAAGCATTCTCTTATATTACTCTCTTGTCGTACATATACTCATGTGTAGAGACACAAATTTGTGACTGTACTTGGATAATTAGGTTTTAAATTTGTCCATGGATACTCAATTTTGGGTTGATTTCATTATTATTAGTTACATAACTGGACAAGGGCAGAGATGGTCAGGATGCCTATGATACTTTTAAAAATACCATAGCCTGATTTATTTGAAATTTCAAATATAACCACACTTCACAGATTATTCGTATGAGTTATTCTGTTTATAGTTAGTACTATATAGTACTTGGACATTCTTGCTATGTGCAGAAAAGCTAGCAAGCCAAGCAACTTTTCAGTGTTTGGAGCAAAAGCATAGCCAGATTATATTTTAATGGACAGCAAAGCTCTATGATAGAAATAATTACTGCATCAAAGCTCTGAGGTTCTCAGGGTGACACTGAGCTTGGGTTTGTCTGTACTTTGTTGCTGTATGATTTGCTATTGTCTCTGTTGGTAGTGTCTAAGCATTTGAAGATAAAGGGTAGTGGCCACCCATGCAAGTAGGGCAACAGCTTAACCAGTGAGCTACCCCTTTCCAGCTCCTTAAAAATGCCTAACAGTGATACAGTGGGTATGGAACGTATTGAGACCACCTTAAAATTTTCACTCTTTTTTCCCTCATTAATGCACACGCAGCACCCCATATTGACAGAAAAACACAGAATTGTTGACATTTTTGGAGATTTATTAAAAAAGAAAAACTGAAATATCGCATGGTCCTACGTATTCAGACCCTTTGCTCAGTATTTAGTAGAAGCACCCTTTTGATCTAATACAGCCATGGGTCTTTTTGGGAAAGATGCAACAAGTTTTTTACACTTGAATTTGGGGATCCTCTGCCATTACTCCTTGCAGATCCTCTCCAGTTCTGTCAGGTTGGATGCTAAACGTTGGTGGACAGCCATTTTTAGGTCTCTCCAACTTTAGAGTTGCTCAATTGGGTTTAAGTCATGGCTCTGGCTGGGCCATTCAAGAACAGTCCCGGAGTTGTTGTGAAGCCACTCCTTCATTATTTTAGCTGTGTGCTTAGGGTCATTGTCTTGTTGGAAGGTAAACCTTCGGCCCAGTCTCAGGTCCTGAGCACTCTGGAGAAGGTTTTCATCCAGGATATGCCTGTACTTGGCCGCAGTCATCTTTCCCTCGATTTCCCCCGCATTCATCTTTCCCTTGGGTTCTTCTTTACCTCTCTCACCAAGGCTCTTCTCCCCCGATAGCTCAGTTTGGCCGGATGGCCAGCTCTAGGAAGTGTTCTGGTCATCCCAAACGTCTTCCATTTAAGGATTATGGAGGCCACTGTGCTCTTAGGAACCTTAAGTGCAGCAGAAATTTTTTTGTAACCTTGGCCAGATCTGTGCCTTGCCACAATTCTATCTCTGAGCTCTTTAGGCAGTTCCTTTGACCTCATGATTCTCATTTGCTCTGACATGCACTGTGAGCTGTAATGTCTTATATAGACAGGTGTGTGGCTTTCCTAATCAAGTCCAATCAGTATAATCAAACAGAGCTGGATTCAAATGAAGGTGTAGATCCATCTCAAGGATGATCAGAAGAAATGGACAGCACCTGAGTTATATACTGTATATATGAGTGTCACAGCAAAGGGTCTGAATACTTAGGACCATGTGATATTTCAGTTTTTTCTCTTTTAATAAATATGCAAAAACTGTCAACAATTCTGTGTTTTTCTGTCAATATGGGGTGCTGCGTGTACATTAATGAGGAAAAAAAATGAACTTAAGTGATTTTAGCAAATGACCAATATAAAAAAGAGCGAAAAATTTAAGGGGGTCTGAATACTTTCCGTACCCACTGTATCTGAACTGGTGTCAATGTTTGTGTACAAGGTGTGTAAATTATTAAATTCCCAAAACGGAACCTGTTAAACACATCAACAAACACCACATCAAAAGATCAGATGAAATTTGAAGATGTTTTATCTAATCTTCTGTCAAGATTCGTCACCATCTTTGTGGGACAAATTCTTATTCCCAAATCTTCTGTTAGAACCTACAGACTGTTTCCCTGTTCATGTTAAAATGTTCTTCCCTTATTTCCACATTTAATCTTGATTTTAGCGTATGAGTGATTTCATTCTGTCCACATTTGCATCAGTTCTATGTGTTTTTGGCCTCCCATTTCTTGCATTATCGCGAAAATCTTCTTGTCCTTTCTTAAACTGTCTTAAGCAGTTCTAAAACACCTAATTGTTTCATGGCATTGGCCCTAATGGCCTGCTGACCCTACCATCCTAGAGCCACCCACAGCTTAGAAGCTGAAAGTTAAGCGGTGGCCTGAAAAGCATATGGCCGCAGAAGTTATTGAAAAACTGTTAATGTACTGCTTTCTGAGAGCTATGCTGATTGAAGAGCACATGTGAAGTGCCAGCACAAGAAGTTGAAGCTGGAGTCAAACGTGCCCTGGCCATGCTGGAGGTTGGAAGAGGAAAGCAACAAGAAAGCCACTCAGGCCAATACTGCTTCCAACTATTTTGTTTCCCTAATCTGTACCAAAAGGGAGAAAGTAGGTGCATTGGCATCTAGAACAATGTCATGCTTACTTCGCTGCGTCCATAACACAATAACCCTACCCAACACACCCAGCACTTCTGTTAAGGTGAATGGCAGACTAGTCTCATTCCTCCTAGTCTCCAGAAACACCGTGAAATTGGCCGAACTATACATTTTTGGCATAAGCAGAAGATGGAGACTCTTTTTGCCAGTGTCAGAGGAGTACCAGCTACCCATGTCAGGAGCAAGAAGCAAGCTGAGGACAGCTGCTAAATGAGGAACTGCATCCTGTTGCAAATCCAGCTTTTAATTCATCTTACTTGTTCTGTCCCTGTGGAAGGCAAGTTGGGGGCCCCAAAGATACTGGAGATACTATTGGGTAGGTTATTTGGCCATGTATGGATACACAATTCTGCAACTCCGAAATGGGAGGCTTTGTAAAATGATTCAACCAAAGCTATAAGCAAATGATCTGGCAGGTGTTGGATGGAGAGATAGGAACTGAGACCTCCTCCTACCCTATATCCTTTTCTGCATTTGGGAAACTCCATAGGCCACTATGGGGCTCCTGTTTGGATTGTGGTGAGGAAGGCAGAGAGGAGCAGCTCTCGCTGATACACGGCTGCATTAAATACCTGTAGGAGATACAAGAGTAGATAGACCAAGTGGCCCAGACTGGGAACACATGAAGGAGGCACAAAAATGTAAAAAAAAAAATAAATTAATTAAAAATAATTTTTTTTTATAAGTCACTAGTCCACCTGTAACGCCCCCTGTCCCAGCGACCTACAGAGGGGCGTGGCCGGGACGGCCGCCCGAAGGACTTTACGACCCGGCGA
>JAOUQX010076843.1:0-13047 GCA_028566295.1 Liobagrus marginatus
ACCACCCTCTGTAAAGCTAGTTTGTCCTGTTCTGTGCTGTTGCCAAACCATGCTGTGATGCTGCTGGTCAGGATGCTCTCAACGGTGCAGGTGTAGAAGAAGGTTCTGAGCACCTGAGAGGGCAGTTTAAAGCAGTTAATAATGCTCAGCTCTGACCTCCCACTGTAAAATAGCTCAGTTATGACGTCTCACTGTAATATAGCTCTTCTCGCTCGGCTCTGACCTCTCACTGTAATATAGCTCAGCTCTGACCTCTAACTGTATTATAGCTCAGCTCTGCCATCTCACTGTAATTTAGCTTGGCTGTGCTCTCTCACTGTAATATAGCTCAGCTCTGACCTTTAACTGTATTATAGGTCATCTCTGACCTCTCACTGCAATATAACTCAGCTTTCACCTCTCACTGTAATATAGCTCAGATCTGTCACTGTAATATAGCCCAGCTCTGACCTCCCACTTTAATGTAACTCTGTTCTGACCTCTCACTGTAATAAAGCTCCTCTAGCATGGCTGTGACCTCTCACTGTAATATAGCTCAACTCTCTCACTGTAGTATACCTCAGCTCTGACCTCTTACTGTAACATAGCTCAGATCTGTCACTGTAATATAGCCCAGCTCTGACCTCCGACTGAAATGTAGCTCTGTTATGACCTCTCACTGTAATATAGCTCCTCTAGCATGGCTCTGACCTCTCACTGTAATATAGCTCAACTCTTTAACTGTAGTATACCTCAGCTCTGACCTCTCACGGCAATTTAGCTCAGCTCTGACTTCTCACTGTAATATAGCTCAGCTCTGCCCTCTCACTGTAATACAGCTCAGCTCTGGCCTCTCACTGTAATATAGCTCAGCTCTGACCTCTCACTGCAATATAGCTCAGCTCTGACATCTCACTGTAATATAGCTCAGCTCTGATCTCTCACTGCAATATAACTCAGCTTTCACCTCTCACTGTAATATAGCTCAACTCTCACTGTAACATAGCTCAACTCTCTCACTGTAATATAGCTCATCTCTCTCACTAATATAGCTCATCTCTGACTGCTCACTGCAATATAGTTGAGCTCTGACCTCTCACTGGAATATAGCTCTGCTGTGCCCTCTCACTGTAATATAGCTCAACTCTCACTGTAACATAGCTCAACTCTCTCACTGTAATATAACTAATCTCTCTCACTGTAATATAACTCAACTCTCTCACTGTAATATAGCTCAGCTATATTAAAAGCTCAAAGCACTGCTACGAGCCATCTATTAAGACCCTTTAATGCCACCCAATCTCCATACCTGAAACCTTTGGAATGGGATCAATACTTTATGTCCACAGATAGCACAGGTCACCAGCCAGCAAAGAAAGCACTGCTTGAATTTTTTGCAACAGTAGTGCCAAAGCAATGTGAAAGGCTAGGGCAGAGCATGCCAAGGTGTTTAAAACTGTGGTTATAAATCAGAGTTATTGCATATTGATTTCTGAGTTCTTCCTTCATTTAAAAAAGATAGCATTCTGCTGTTTTAAAAATAAAGATGAAACTTGTTTTCTGTGTATTATTTGAAGACTAAAACATTGCACGTCTGTTATTTTGACCATTTACTCAAATAAATGCTCCAGATGAGAAGTGTCACAGACGATGGAGGTGTGAATTAAATGCAGACAGAATTTTATTTATAATATATTTATAATGTAAATATAATATAACCGTAAACACAGATGCAAAATGAAGACAGAATGAAATGCACCGATAAATAAGAAACAACTGAAGCTAATGGAGTACATGAGGGAAACCAAACCAAACAGAGAATGTGACTAAAAGAGAAAATGGGGCCAGAACATTGCGTGCCACTAAGGAGGTGGTGGAGGCCGGTGTGGGAGCAAGGAGCAAGGCGAAACCAGAGGGAAGAGTTAAGAGGACGGCAAGGCCAGGCAGACCGAATGACATCCTCAGCCGCATACGGAAGCAGAGCAACATCTTTAGTTGAGCAAAGAAGTGGCGTGAGGTCCGGGGACGAGCCAGGAGGCAGAGCGGTGTCCAAGGCAGGGTCTGAACCCAAAGACGACAGGCAGAAACAGGAGTAAACTTGAGAGACAAAGATCTTGTTACAATACAAATTACTTTAGGGGCTCACCTTCAGTGTCAGGAGAGAGGGAGGGACTTTCCCTTAAGTCCCAATGCTCCACTGACTGTTAGTCTGACAAGTCTTGGAGCTCTGGCTCTGTGGAAATGATGGGCTCAGACATGGGCTCAGGCATGGGCATAGACTCTGTGGCAGGGTTCCATAATATTCCTCTTGTGACCATCTCCAGCCAGCCTCACCTTAGTAGCCAGGTTCAGTCCCACCAAGAAAAAAGTGCTCAGACTGCTGTCCAAATAAAAAAGGCCAGCTCTAAAAACTTTCTGGTGTGCTCTTCCAGGAATTGCTCCACTCAGAGGCTCAGAGGCATAAGCTTAACGCCATTGAAAGGATCCATAGTGCTGTGTAAATCCGATGTGGTGGGGAAAAGGAAATGGAAAAAAATAATTCCGCTGCCTGTATGGTATGGTCTTGCATTCTGTAATAGGCGACGGAGACTTCTGTTTAAAGCGGCTAACGATGGAGATTATCATATAACCATAATATGACAATAGACACAAAGATAGACTGATATACTGATATATACATGTATATACATGTACATGTAACTAAATGAGGAGAACTAAATAGGAAACACCCAACGCAACTGGAGCACATGAGGGAAACCAAAACAAACAGGACATGTGACAAAGAGAAATTGTCAAAATTGGGGAAGAGTGGCTGACGTGGAAAGGAATCATGTAATCTTGACAATAAGCTTATTTGGTATTTTGGAGATATATATTCAGTAGTTTATATAATAAAACAAAAATTTATCAAATACATTTATTGTTATTTACTCATTATTACAGTTTATTTTAACACTGACCTATACATAAAAAACTGAGAACCTGATCATTTTGTAGTGGTCTCTTAATTTTTTTTTTTTTGCAGAGCAGTATATTATATTATATTAATTATATTATATTATATTATATTATATTATATAGTATATTCTCTACATGCTACCCCTCGGCAAAGTCATCGGCCGCTCAGGCATCTACCATTGTTACTCTGATGACACAATTATATATGAAAATTAACATTCTTTCCCCATCAACAGCATCCTCATCAATGACTTTATCAAAACTCACTGCATGTCTGGATAAGTGCGTGGATGAACTGTAATTTTATCTAGATGAGGCCATTCTCATTGGTTACTCGCATCAGATCAGATCATCGACCATAACCTGTATTACATTCTCTTCCAAGGACATTCCTCTATTGCCAACAATAAAAAAAAAACTAACCTAGGCATCAGGTTTGACCCACATTTAACCTTTGAGGCCCATATCAAACATCTCTGTAAAACATCTTTCTTCCACCTCAAGAATATAGCTTGACTCCGCCCCACACTTAGTCTACATGACACTGAGAAACTTGTACACGTCTTTGGCTCCTCGATTCTGGATTACTTTAACGCTCTTCTCATTGGGATTCTTAGTAAGAACATCCAGAAACTTCAGCACGCACAAAATAGTGCTGCTAGGATCCTGATGAGAGTCCATAAATATGAACACATCACACCAATTTTAAAATCGTTACATTGGCTTTCAGTTTCGGCCCAAATTGAGTATAAAGTCTCTCTCCTCACACATCAGTGTATCAATGGTAACGCCCGCACTTATCTTAAAGAGCTCCTTAATTCACAGATTTCAGCACGTTCTTTCCGTTCGACACACACCCATCGTCTCCATCCACCCAGGACAAAGACCCGTACCATCGGAAATAGAGCCTTTTGTGCTGCAGCCCCTTGCCTGTGGAATTCCCTCCCTGAACATCTGAGGGCCCCACAAAGAACTGATGTCTTTAAAAAAGGCCTTAAGATGCATCTTTTTAAAAAGTTTTTTAATGTTTACACATTTTAACATTCATTTTAAGGTTTTCGTGTTTAAACTGTTTTACTTTTTGCCAGCTGTTTGTAACCCAGCTTCTTAAGTGTTTTATATTATTATATTTGTACTATTATTATTATTATTATTATTATTATTATTATTATTATTATTATTTTATTCTCTCTCTGTAGCACTTTGATATTTTCTTTAAAATGTAAAGTGCATTATAAATAAAATGTATTATTATTGTTATTATTATTATTATTGTTGTTGTTGTTGTTGTTATTATTAACACTGATGAGTAAAAACCTATTTTCTGGCCTTCAATTTGGAAATCAAGTAATGTGAAATTAAGAACTCTCAAAACAAGTAAAACATTAAATTCTATGTATAGGCTATCTATAGCATGGTGTTTTGTGCATTCATGTGTGTGTAAGATAGAGAGAGAGAATACAGGACTCCTGAATTGGGTCTAGTTCAAGGTGACAGAACCTTAAAAATCTCCCCTGAGCTTGGAGACCTGTTATATTTTGTCTTACTCTCAGTCGTCAGTGATTATTTTTAGAGATACAGCTTAAGATGTGGTCTGTAAGATGTGACTCAGGCATCTTTGTCTGGCTGCTAAATTAAATCACATCTACAAAACGGTCATAGTAAATAGGTAAAATGGAGAATCACATTTTGAGCATGGTGTTCTGTATAAATACTATTTTTTAAGACTGTGGTAGATTTCAAATTGTCTGATTTATAGCCATCACTCTAAATTTATTTATTGGATTTGGTCCTACTTGCTTATGCTCTGGATGTTTGAAGGTTTGTAACCACAAACAGGACCAATGATCTGAGCTTGTTTTGTGTTTTATAGAATTGTCAACTATGAGACAGGCAAAGTAGGGGCCAAGGCCAGATCTCTTTGGAGACTGGAACCTCTCCGGATCAGGTGCGTATCTCCCACTTTAATGACTAACTAAGCCTTGCCATCCATATAAGCATTGTATTTTTCCCTTTATCGATGGGCTTATACATTAAATCGACACCATTATATGCTGGCTAATGTAACGTTTTATGCTGACACCACCATGTTTCACTGAACATATATTAATAACAGGTCTAGCTACTGATGAAGTATTTCTACACTGGTTCACCATTCTACTGAAAGAATCTGAATCCCTGCAGAGAACTTTTCAAGATCAGTTAGAGTATCCATTGAACAGCAACATTCACAACAGTTTCTATGATACTCAAATCTGGTAACAACCTCAGTGCAAGTCACAGAGATCATCCATTTTCTTCATTTTGATGTAATCACTTACTAAAATACTTTCCCTGTATCTGCACTGCATGATTTATGATGGTGAGTACAACTTAGGTGATAGCTTAACTGTGTATCATAGGCCATTGGTTAGTTATCGTCATGTGGGCTTTTTATCATAATTCCTAATTCCATATATATATGTACAGTATATATACATACTGTATGTGTGTGTGTGTCTTTGTGTCTGTTTGCACTGTGCAGTTGGTGTGGTAGTCATATCCGCTGGGGACAGCCATTTCGCCTGCACCACCTAACCACTGGGCATTATCTGGCCTTGACTGAAGACAAAGGCCTTGTACTGCAGATTCGGGAGAAATCAGACACAGCCTCCACCGCCTTCTGCTTCCGAGCATCCAAGGTCTCTAACATTACATCTGTTAGGACAACAAACATGATTCCACTCTGTTTTTAGAGTTATAACCTAGGGTTATAACATAGACTGATTTAGTATTAAGTATGATTAGGATATATGTGTAAGATATTAATGAAACATCTAATGTGACTCTTTGTCACATTAGAATGACTCCTAATAGTTTAAACTGATCTATAGAGAATAATGTTGCTGATTTATAGAAAATAAGTTAACCATCAACAGTGCATGTTTTAATTACATGTATATTTTTTGTATCCTGTTGTGTATTTTTGTCAGGTTACAATTATGAAAGCATCTCAATAATTATAGTAATGATTCAGCTTCTGTACTTTTTCATAGATTAGATAGATAGATAGATAGATGGATAGATAGACAGACAGACAGACAGACAGACAGACAGACAGACATGGACGGAATGTCCAGATTTATGGACGGAAACGGGTTAGCGAGTTCCAAACGGCGCCATTCAACTAGTTGGACTAACCTCGTGAGTATGACGCAGCGGCGACGTGTGTTTACATCAACACATAATGGTGCATGAACTCTTGTTGTGCTGGTTTCTAATTTCTGCTCATCACTTGTGGAGTTTGTGACTGTTAGATGCAGGTCAGATTATTTACCAGGGGAATTCTCCACAAATCAAGTCAAGTCAAAAAGCTTTATTGCCATTTCAACCATATAAAGCTGATGCAATGCACAGTGAAAAGAAACAACATTTTGTCGGAACCAAACGCTAACTTTGGAACAGCATACTCAATCTAGGGGTATAATCTGACTCACCAATTTCTGACTTGCACTGTTGTATCTAACTCTACATTTAAAAAAGGCCTGTTTTTGGCGGAGTGGCACAGCGGTAGCGCGCTCATGTCAACATATGCACAGCGCTGTTGTGTTGCAGGCGATCCGGGTTCGATTCCGGCCCATGGTCATTTCCAGATCCCTCACCCACTCTCTCTCACCCACTTCATTTCACCACTGTCCTGTCCATAAAGGCATAAAAAGCCCCAAAATTAATCTTTAAAAAAAAAAAAAAAAGGCCTGTTGAAGTCCTTGGACCAGTGTTGAGCAATAAAAACAGTTCAGTCCTCTTTGAGAAAGCGCAAAAATAACTTTATTGCATTTGAGAATTGCATTTTGTCAAAAAAACAACGTTTAGAGAACTCTCCAAAGGTAAAGTTAGCCCTGATGCTATCTGCCTAACCTGCTCCTCACAAACAACCAAAGTCAACTGAATTCCTCAGTTTATATACACTAACTTCCTCACCGATTTTTAACCACAGCTGGTTTCGTTTCTATTATTTTCCCACGTTGGGTTTTCTGTCCCTCCTCATGTGGTTGTTTATGCACTTTCCAATTCCATTTATCTCGACTTATAATCTTTTTCTCACAGGAACTGGCTTGTTTGAATTTCCCTTATTTCCCAGAATCAACTTATTGCCCTTTGCCCATGTGTGGGCTTCCTATTTATGTCCTTTTTAGTTTCTATTATATTCCGGCCAGTTTGTGTTTTATTTTTTTTAAAATACGCCTGTTTTAAACAGACACTTCCGTGTTGTTTCTTAAACTGAGTTTGGAGCTTGTTTTGTTAACATCGCTCTTTCTTGCCCCTCTCTGGATATTAATCTACCTTTTTGTGGCTTTATATCTTCTTCTGACATCTGCTTCCTATTTATGTCCTTTTTAGTTTCTATTATATTCCGGCCAGTTTGTGTTTTATTTTTTTAAAAATACGCCTGTTTTAAACAGACACTTCCGTGTTGTTTCTTAAACTGAGTTTGGAGCTTGTTTTGTTAACATCGCTCTTTCTTGCCCCTCTCTGGATATTAATCTACCTTTTTGTGGCTTTATATCTTCTTCTGACAATGTGTAAGTCTCAATTTTCTCTTCTCAGTTTCTTATTCTTAACTTTGTTAATATTGTTATCTGTTTTTTTGTCTTTGTTATCACACTTATTTATCACATTTATTTAACATTGGTTTCACTGTTTATATTCTGTTCTTCTAAGATTATCTAGCATACATTGTTGGTTAGTATAACATTTTGTTGCTTGCTTAGATTATTGCTTGTTGCTGGTTGTTCTTGCTTTGCCTTTGTGCATTGTGTACACATCTCTTAACTCTTGGCTGCCTGTATATTTTTTTGGCTTATGCTGTTAATTCCTGTTTTTGCTCTGGTGTCTCTGTAGTTTCACATGCTTCTCATGCTTCCTGTTTTTCTACTTTCCCATGCCTTTCCAGTCCTTATCTAATCTTTCCTTTGTGACAGTCCTTATCTGATTTTTCCTTTGTAAACTCTTGTTTCTTTCTCTCACCCCCGCATGTCCCCTACAGTTCTTATCTGCCCTGACTCAGCCTGGACCGCCAGCTTCATTCCTCCTGCGAAGGTATTGCCGCTCACAGCTCTCCAATCTCACTGGGGAGATTGGTGTTTTCCTTGAGGACCTATATTCTTCCTGCCTTTCTACGATTTCTGAACAACGTCTTCCTCCCCTGATAATTTGGCCTCTGGCTACCCGTGACATATCTACTCAGACAACACTCAGTCTGCTCACTGCAACAATCCTTCCCTCTGCATCTACTTCTGGGACAGAGATGACTCAGTTAAAAACCAACTGATCCTTGTCAGCTGGGGGCCATGGGGCTCAAGTTCAGCCCCGGCCTCAGGCTCACCCACTTCCATCTGCCCCTGACCGTGAGGCTCAGGTTCAGCCATGGCCTGTATAATTTTCACCTGACTATGATGACACCAAGTCCTAACTTCCTTTTCTGTTACTACTGCCGCCGCTGTCATCCTTTCTTCTGCTGTTTCTCCTTTCACCCTTTTTCTTATCTTGCTTACTCCTCACCCGTTCTCTCATCACCTGCATGCATCACACCTTCTCCTGTTTTCACCCCGACTCTCCTTTGATCTTTTCCCCTATGTCCCCTTGTACAACCTCTTCCTCTTTCTCACCTGAGCACATGCCTGGGTATTCTCCTACCTCCCCTAATGATTACATTCAGATTGATTAGGGTGTGGCACATTCTTTAAATAAAAACTTCTACCCTTCTACCTTTGTGTGCTGTGTGGTTATTCCAGTACAAACATGAGCGCAGCTGATTATTATTTGCTTGTAAGCTATTACACCTGTTTATTTAAGCATATATAAGGTATAGTAAAAACATTAGCCTTATTCATGCATAAATAGACTTTTTTGATAGCACCTCCTTTTCCCCCCAACCTTTTTAGTGCTACTCCTAATATACATATAATAATCACTATTTTACTTATTAATCTCTCCTGTCTTCACCATTTTATCCTTCATTCGCCCCCTTTGAGACTCCTAAGTCTCATAATCTCTACCTTTTCTCATGTTTCCCTTATATACCCATTTTTCATTTTCCTTCCCAACCTGTTTTGCTCGTTCTAAAAATGATGAACCTGAAGTGGGTGAAAAACCCTCTAGCGTTAATGACGAGGGAAAATTCCAACTCTGCCCACATATATAGCGTGACAGTGAGTACTCACCTTGGTCACCAATATTAGATTTATCACACATCAATTATCCTACATGCTAAAACATGCAAGAAATGTGTAATCAAAAAAGATTAGTAATAATAAAGAGATCACAGTCTATCTTTTCATACTGTGGATGGAAAAAATAAAAGCAACAAATGAAAAAGTTGTCCAGAAAAATAAAAGCAGCAAATGAAAAAGTTGTTCACAGCCCAAAAATAGTCCTTTGTATTCCATGTTACCACCACTAGGCATGTTTATGATAGACGACCTGTATCCAGTATGGGAGTGGAACCCCCAACAAAGACCCTTTTTTCAGTGCTTTCCAAACACCGAGATGTTGCCACGCAGAGTTCATGTCAGGGTGGTGGGCTATTACTTGGGAATCCGTGGCGTGGAGAACGGTCCGTGCCCTAACGGGTGATTGGGAGTGTAACCATTTTTGACAGTTATTTGGCATTGAGTTCCATAGCATAATGTCATTCAGATGGAGCATATTCACAGTCACTGTTGCCTGGTGGCAGCCGTCTCGGAAAATGAAAAAAATATGAGAGTGCTCAGTAGGCTGTGCCATATGAGATGCCAGTACTTCCGCTAAGATGCCGTTATACAAACATGTGGGCATAGGCATCGAGACACTACTGCTCGAAGGACCTCATCAAACAGTTATCCAGGTGACGAAAGTCCCTAGTAGGGGGTATGGGAGCCATGCTCCTGATTCCTGAGTCTGCCCAGGTGGATGGTCCAGGATACTGTTTCTCTGCCTCTTGTCAAGCTGGTGGGCCAGCTGTGCCATGTGTCTGCAAGCCAGACAGGATAGTGGTGGCGAGCTGTCAAACAAGAACTGGCCCTTGATCGTGCGGCACTGCATGCTTTGTACACAGGTCTTTCCCATTTGCACAATCGCCTATCCATGTGCTTGTACATTGTCCATGCTCCTGCACACGCTAAGATTTACAGTCACAGAAAAATACACACAACATAAACCATAAACATAAAATGAAAAGCGCTCATACTGATATGTTTTTGTTGTACAGGTGGTTTAGCTACCACCACCAGCGATGGTCAGGATGGGGCAATGGTACGCCTATTTTCATGCCTGCCCTCGAGTGCCGTCCACACCCTACCGTGATTTCGTTTATGCCTGACTTGTAGTTGCTTAATCACCACAGTAGAATCCAGTATTCCGCGGTTGTGTCAGGTCTGTCAGAGTCAGGGAAGTTTTTTTCAATATAGAAGAAAAATGTTCAAAAAAGACATACACACTTTAAGCTCTGAAGATGTCACCCTAGAAAGCGATTCAAGTATCTCAGTTTATACCTAGGCAACGAAACAGCTGTTAAAAGGAATTTTGAAGGAAAAATGTAAAAAAATAAAAGGTTGTTTAAACAGATGGAAGTTCCTACTTCCGAAACTGTCGGTCAGAGGTTGCATACTTATTATCTATAACTTGATCTCTCTGGCACCGGTAAGCTTGTGTGGACCCTCCACCATGATTTTTAGGTGATATTCAATCTAACCTAATGAATTGTTTTGGGACAAGTAGCACTGGGTACCACAGAGTGTTCTCTACCTATGCAAAGAGGAAGGAAGCCAGAGGCTGATGCATGCAGAAAGCAGACTAGCAGCATTCCGTCTTCAGTTTGTCCAAAAGTGTTTCTCTGGTTCCATAGACTCAAGTTGGAAAGCGGCTACCGCGGTTATCTTACAGAACTTTCAAGGAATGTGACTAGACAAGTCACTGTTGTGGATGAACCCACAGAATATGAACCTCACTAAACTGCCTGCTTTTTACCGTAATATGTTTAAAGTCTGGTCTCTGTTTATGGTGTACAGGATGGAGTGCCCAATTCTCTTTACTGGCTGCTGTAAAAAACATTAATCTTAGGATCACAGATATATGAATCACTTGATCCAGCTTTTCCTGCTCTCACACAGGTCCTTCTCAATGCACAGGTCTCTCTCAATGCGCAGGTCACAAAACTCAAAGACCTAACACAACTTGCTGGACATGATTTTTCAACACTGAAGCAGTGATGGAGAAACTTAAAGTCAGTGCAAGAGTTAGCTCAGCTGCTGGCTAATTGGAAGTCTGCTATCAACCAGGAGAACTGGAAAAGTCTCGAGGACTATGCTAGGGGACTGGTGCAGGCGAACAGGAATGTCCATCTCATTCTAATAGACGGGTGCAATGGAACTTTTCTCTCTGTGATAATTTACTATTGTATGGTCTAAATAAGCATCTAGAAAAGCGATGTACAAATGTTGTGTTAGGGTTTTAAATAAGAACACTTTAAATGATAGACAGAATGATATGAAGATAGACACCACCTGGCTTTTCACCTAAGTGAAAACAGTTCGCCAGAGTGTAGAGCCATTACCTAAGAAAATAGGTGACTTGCAGTGGAGAATTTTGTATGGTGGTATTGCTGTTAATTCATTTGTTACATTTATTAACAAAAATGTAAATCAAGAATGTCCATTTTGTTCTCAAAAAGAGACAATATTTCACGCTTTTATAGACACTTTTATATAACGAGAGCTAATGTATATGAACTTTTAAGGCAGAAACACATTGATGTTGGTATGCTGCAGGTAATCCACAGCAATGTTAATAATGCTGTTGATTGGGTGAAGGAGTTAGACGGGTTAGTGAGTCATAACGTCACTAAATGGAGCAGTTGATTCTACCAGCTGGACATCACGGCTACTCCGGGCGCTTATGTCCTTGAGCGTGCTCTTTTTATGCTTCAGACCAAGCCAGGCATCCTCGATTATGGCTTAGTTGGTATTCGTTTCCTATAGCGTCTTTCGACGCAGAGTTGAGTTCCCTCGAACGCAACATCAAGGTTACTTACTTATCCGGGTTCTCTGAGAAGGGAAGGAGATGCTGCATCACGGCGGAATACTCCCAGCATTCCCGAAGCAAGGCTGGCTGAAGCTTCAGCTAATTTATTTGTGTTAACAACTTGCGTTTATAAGTTTCCAAGTGGCCGCCATTTTGGGCCACGGGGTGATCCCCACCTATTAAATAACAGTCTAATTGGTATGTTACTATTTTAAACCCTCGCACGCATGAAGGCACTCCCCATAGTGTCATTCGATGCAGCATCTTGTTCCCTTCTCAGTGAACCGGTTTACGTAAGTAACCTTGACATTTTTTGTCAGCAGTACACTCAATGTCATTAGAAACATCATCTGTTCTCTTAAAGCTCTGGAGATAGACATAGTGGAGCTTCACAGTTATGAAACCACAGAAACCACAGGAATGGAGGACATATTAAACCCCTCAAATAATGAAAGAGCATTCAGTTTGACCAGACGTGTGCCTGACAGGACGATATTCGACAATGTACAATTAACCTGTGATAGTTTGGACGTCGCCAGGCTGTTGGGCTTAAAGACTGGTCTGATTTTTCTAGATCAGGAAGAGGCTTTTGACTGGGATGAGCATGGATATTTATGGAAGGTGCTGGAAAACTTTAAGTTCAACCCAGGTTACATAGCCATGATCAGGGTATTGTACAGTGAAATTGAGAGTGTACTAAAAGTTAACGTTGGTTTATGCGCCCCTTTCAAAATGCACAGCGGCATCAAGCAATGCTTTTGCCTGTCTGGTATGCTATACAGCATTGCTATTGAACCTCATTTAAACAAACACACTCACTGGTTTTAACATGCCCCACTTCAATGTATCTATCTGTCTTTCTGCATATGCGAGCGAGGCTATTTTAACCCTCTGGAGTCTGATGGTCTTTTTGGGGCCTATGAGATGTTTTGACATGCCCTAACATTTGTGCTTATTTGAGCTACTTGTAACATATTAAGTTCAAAGTTTATTAGTCACATGTACATTATACGTGGTACAACATACAGTGAAATGCTTTGACGACTAACCGAAAGTTTGCTATAGGTGGGG
>JAOUQX010076849.1:0-13045 GCA_028566295.1 Liobagrus marginatus
ACACCTGACTGTGATTTATGTTAATTATGTTAAGTATAAAAGAGTAGCAATGAGAAGCCCTCATGGCTGGTTATTGTGTTGTGTTAGATACATAAGTTTCCTAACCGCGTAACACTGCTCCGGTTACAGCGTTCATTATTTTTGCCTTGTCATAGCAGTAAATAAAGACTTTTAAACTCACTGTTGCCTTGCATAATGGGTCTTCATGCCTTCCAACCGGAGCACGCCTCAGCACACAACAACATCCTGGTGTTGAGATGTTACAATACCCAAACCTTCTGGTCAACAACACACCATTTTAACAGTTTGAACCATTAGTGAAGCAGAATTGCACAACTAATGGGAACAAGCAGTGCTTATGAATTAGATCAGATGAATGAGCTCAGAGCTGATTATAACGTATTTTTATTACAATACAAAGTAAAGTTAAAGTGAAGTTTATTGGTCACATGCACGTCATACAGTACAACTCTTTGATTCCACATATCCCAGCATACAAGTTTGAACGTTGGGGTCAGAGCACAGGGTCAGCCAGAACGAACGGCGCCCCTGGAGCAAGTGAGGTTAAGGGTCTTGCTCAAGGACCCAATGATGGCAGCCTGTCTGGAGCGGGGCTCGAACCCCCGCTCCCTGACTCAGAGCCTTACCAACTGAGCCACCATCACCCACCATGTTTCACCTGGTGGGCCTGTAATTTTCATTTCAATAGCATCAGTCAAGCTCAGTGCGTTAAAGCTTGGCCTACAGTGTTTTACAGTTTCACATCAATCACACGTCATACATCAAGCTGCCCTGTCACTACGGTAATTGCCAAACCCACAGGGCTGTAATTATGTGTCAGAATAATAATCTGCATTGTATTTCTTTTTCTTTGAACTAGTCCCTCATCCCAGAGAATGCAGGGTATTTGATTTCAGAAAGGATTAACCTTAAAGAACATTTTTCCACTTTCATAGGATTGCATAGGGAAATGCTTAAGGTCTTTCCTTTACATAATACGAGTTTGTGTTGATTTAGAGATACTAATAACAATGACTACTGCCCTGTTCCACCTACTATCACTTTAACACCATCTGAAATATGATAACAGCCAATTAACAAGCTACAAACCACAGCAATTGCCTAGCAACCACCAATCAAGACCCAACCAACCACCAATCATCAGATATCAGCAACCTATAGTATCAAAACATTATCAACCACATGGCAACCTCTAAGCATGCTTTTGAAATAGCATGGCACCCACCTTTCAGCCATCTGGAATATCATAAGAACTACTTAGTAATGTCTAAGGAATGATCTAACAACACCACAACATCCAGCTAGAATACTGCGGCAACCACCCAGCAACTCTTTTGCAGACAACCAGGAATAACTTAGGACCCAGCAGGCAGCACCCAAGCAACCATCTGCCATATTACAGCACCACCATAACATGTTCCTGGAATATCATACGTACGTACATATGGAATAGCATATGTACATACGTGTAATAACCTTCCATCAATGACCTAGCAACAACCTAGCAACCATCTGTCATACCTAGTAACACATGAGCAGCTATGTGAAATACAAAAGCACAATCACCAATCAACCATCCAGAAGAAAATAAAGCAAATACAAGCAGCAGTGTTTTTAATCTAGCTGAGCAGTTGAGGGTTAAGGGCCATGCATTGGCAGCTTGGAGGTGCAGGGAATTGAACCCATAATACTTCAACCAGCAATCACCACAAAGCTACTACTGAACTTCACTTACCACTACACCAAAAGAACCAGCTGTGAGACCATACTAACTGCACAACTAATTCCAAAGCAATTATATTATACATGTATGTTTTAACTAACATTAAAGCAACCACATAGCAACCTCACAACAACCACTTAGCAACCGACTAATAACCACCTGGCATGACATAACCATCATACCTACATTCAGCAGTCTCTATCAGAGCTAACGTTGAAATTCGCTGAACTTTCTAGTTCATGTTTTCTGTCATTGGAGGTTCAGAAGCTTCACCAGCTTCATCCTCCAGCCACCATCAGTGGGCACAGATTCTGATCTTCAGACCATGGCCAATAAAAGCAAAATTGCAGTGGCCTCAAAAAAATTCCTGCTGTGATATAAATTGAGAAATATAGCTTTTGCAGTTTCCACTTCAGCTTATGATACATTGACGTCTGGCCCAGTGTATTGAATCGGTCTAGATGTCTGCTATGATAGGGAATAGTAGATGATGGATGTTGTGGGTTATTTGATCCAGAGAGCTATCTTCACAAAATATAAATGGATATAGCCGCACAATCATATTTCTCCTGAGAAGCAGCATTCCTCGACACAGATGAGGATTGGAAGTCAGTGACAGACGCGCGTACAAAACACAGGACGACAATTCTCACCACTGGACAATGTCTTCGATCATTTCAACGTTTTTCTTTGTTTTTTTTTGTCTTTTCCTGCGTTTATGTATAAATCTTTGTTTTCGCCGCAAGAAATTTGTAATAAAGCAAGTCTATGAAGCAGTTTGTCTTAAACAGTGTGTGTTCTCAGTATTGGATTAGGGCTGCAAGCAGAAATTGGGTTGGTAAAAAAGTGTATCGATGAATCTATACATAAAATGCAGCATCCATCTGAGATGACTAGCTAGGATTAGTTAACACAGCGTTAATTAGTGCGGACTTTTTGTTGTTGGAAAATGCAGTGAATAAATAATAAAATGAATGAGAAAAGAAAGTAAGTGTACTTTGTTGATGTAAAAGGTTAATACAGAAGAGATTAAACATTCCTGAAATAAATAAATAAATTCAAAGGTTGATGCTATGAATCTTGTGTTCTCTTTATTTGTATAAGAAGAAAATTTTTAATGCCCTTAATAGAGCTACTGTTAACTGTTACTACTGTAACATTTACTTTCAAGTATTTCAAACTAATACATTATTGACTGAACTAAACTCAAAAACAAATTATAGTTTTTGGGTTGTGTTTTTTTATTATACCTTTACTCCACAGGACCTCTGTGCGGTTTCCTGAGTATCCCACTTGCTAACAGTAATATATCACACCAGCTAACAGTAATATATTCCAACCGCTAGCAGTAATATATCCCACCCACTAACAGTAATATATCCCACCTGCTAACAGTAATATATCTCACCTGCTAAAAGTAATATATCCCACCCGCTAACAGTAATATATCTCACCTGCTAAAAGTAATATATCCCACCCACTAACGGTAATATATCCCACCTGCTAACAGTAATATATCCCACCTGCTAAAAGTAATATATCCCACCTGCTAACAGTAATGTATCCCACCCACTAACATTAATATTTCCCACCCGCTAACAGTAATATATCCCGCCCGATAACAGTAACATATCGCACCTGCTAGCAGTAATATATCCCACCCGCTAACAGGTGCCGTTATGAATAGATAATTAGTCTTATTTGCTACGCCCGTCAGTGGTTTTAACATTATGCTTGAACAATGTAGTAAACATGTCCTTAGCCCCAGCTGAGGTACACTACTGAGTACACTATTTTACTATTGTACTATAGTACTACTATACAGTAGTCCTTTAACATACTGCATTTCACCTACTCTAATTCTCAGTATTATGACCTCAGAAATTTTACCTTCTACTTCACAGTGAAATTTGTTTTTACTCATATCCCAGCTTTTAAAGCTGATGTTTATAGAGTAGCATCAGCAATGTTACAGTGTCCCTGGAGCAGGAAAATGTGTTAGGGGCCTTTCTCAAGGGCCCAACAGTGGCAGCATGAACCCCAAGCTTCTAATCAACAAACAAGAGCTCAAAATAAATACAATTTATATAAAATTAAAAATGAGAATATAATCTCAATAATTATAACATGGAATTAACTAAAAGCAACAGGACAGCATCTATGCTATGAATGACATTTACATCAGGACAAAGCATCACACTTTCAATAGTTCTCTTAGGTCTTCTAGTTTGTTTCTGTTAACCAGTATTGTTAACAGATCCGGGCTCAGGGCTCCAGCTGTGGGGCGCTGGACAAACAGCAGTTAACACTTAAAGACAGACAACCAAACCATTCACTACTATGGACAATTCAGAGAAGCCAGTTCACCTCTACCCAATCACAGGTGTTTGGAAGCGGGAGGAAAGCAGAGTACCTGGGGAAAACCCGCGCTCACAGGGAGAGCATGCTAACGCCACACAGAAACATCCTGGGTGGGAAATGAACCCATGACCTTCCTACTGTGCGGCAGGAGTGCTAACCACTCAGCCACCTGCCAATTCGCCCCAGTACTAATACTTCCTGCTCATGGTAATATGTTTTACTTCTCTGTTATTGTAAGAAAACACGTTTTTAAGGTCAGACGCTGAGAATAACCGCTGTGTATGAGATTGTGCGTATGAAATGTGGGCCACTGTGATCGAGAGCCATCAGGTCAAGCCCTTCCCTTCAATCAGACACTCTGTATTCACAGAACATAAAATCTTATAAAATGTGCAGGCACCCATGAAAACTGCCTCTTATTCTCTCTCTCTCTCTCTATCTCTCTCTCTCTCTCGCTCTCTCTCTCTCGCTCTCTCTCTCTCTCGCTCTCTCTCTCTCTCTCTCTCGCTTTCTCTCTCTCAGATAAAACGTTTCCCCATGGTGAATGTCAAGTTAAATGATTTCTTCCAGCTTCCAGTTTTTATTTGTTGCCTTTCAAACAGCTGCTCTCACACTCATACTTTGAAAACATTGAATTTCACACTGCACAACGTGGCAAAAATATGAAGTGTTTTCAGTTGGAATATTGTAACCTTGTTACAAAACAGTACATTCTGAAGATGAAAGGCATGATGACGTGGCTCCTGGGGTCAATTATTAACAAGCGCTCCATAATTATTGAACGGGCCAATTAACCAATAACATCAAGTGTAGTACAATGTTAATATACTGTACAAACAACGCAAGTGATGAAATGTATTAAGGAAATTAAGTACGTGTTTCAGTCTACATCAAAGTCAACTATCTCTGATATAATGAAACATAATTTAATTTGACAACAGAAGTCAGAGATTTAAACATAAGAAACCCAATTCCTTATTTTAAACTTTCTAATTTAAAATTTATGCAGAGGGCTAAGTTCAAAGTTCAAGTGACAAATAAACTTGAACTTTGAACTTAGCCCTTTGAATAAAAGTTTTGAAATTTAAATAATAAAAAAATAGAAAATTTAAGATTGATTAAATGACACTGCACATTATATACACAATACATAAGATTGTAAAAACCTCACAAGCACGTAATGTAGCATAAAATTATTGCTTCACTGGAACTAATAGAGCCAAACACTGTTCCAGCATGACAATTCCCCTGTGCACAAAGCAGCTGAGAATTTTTCATGAACACATGGAAAATATATTAAATTTCAACCAAAAACCTAGTACAAAATGTATTTTAAGGTCAAGAAAGTACATTTCCTAGTTTACAGTAGAATGTGAATAGAGATCAAAGTATCCATTATATAAAATGTACTAACTATGTATTAATTAAAAAAATGAAAAACAAACAAACAAAAAATATTTTTTATAATGCAGCCACTGCATTATAAAATAGTTTACAGTACAGTAATAGATATGCATCTTATGTACAACATTAACAATGGGACAGTGGCTCAATATTTCAAAATATACAAAAAATGGTCAAAATGTAAATGTAAAAAATATATTTATGTTCAGCATAGGGTGACCCCCCCTGCAAGCCAAATGTGGGATGATTTGGGATAATAAATATGGGATAAGTTTGTGTGGGACATGTTAACAAAAATAACACCTGAAACTGTTATAAAATGTATATATAACTTAATTAAATTCATTTGTATTCTGCTTTCAGCTCGTAAAATATATACGGTATATAAAAATATTATTTAATCGGTTCCTGAACACACCATTAACCCCACAATAAACACGGGCTACAGCTTTTATCGGAACATGGCTGAGTTTGTGTTCTAACAGGGACTGACCTAACCCTCAGTTTGATTGACAGTTGTCACAGGCACTTAGTGAGCATGTTCACTCCTTTCCTAACAACCATTGGATGAAAGGCAGGATTTAAAAGAAAAGGCTGTGTGTGTGTGTGTGCGTGTGTGTGTGTGTGTGTGTGTGTGTGTGTGTGTGTGTGTGTGTTACTTGTGACGCATCGCTGTTAAATAAGGTTAAATTTATGTCGCACAAAGGGTTTATTAAAGTATGCACGTTTAATTAATATGACAATTAAAAACTAACTAAGACATGATTCACAATGCATTTGCGTTGCAATTGAAAATGCAGGACATTCTGTCAATATTGGACGTGCGGGATAAAGGGTCAAAATGCTGTGCGGTACAACGCAATGCGGGACAGGGGGTCACACTGAATTCAGGAATTATCCATAAAAGACCCTTATACAGTGTCAGAAATAAACTTCTTATGGGTCGGAGGTGCTTCCCGGGCTGCTGTGTGACAAAGCAGGATTTGGTTGATTGCTCCTAATCCGACAGCAAGATCAGAATGATTGACAGGACGGCGGCAGGTTCAGAGCAGAACTTGTCAGACTAGACAAGCTCAGACACATGACCTTTAACACTGAACATCGCATTACTAAGAAATAACGATTAACACCAAGCCATTTCTGCGCTTGTCTTTCTTGTTTGAGTGTCAATGTATGTTTTTTTCCTGACTCTGACGAACCAAATCTCAAAAAGGAAGTCTCTTATTTGCATTCAGAACAGACTTGTTTAAATCCACAAAGGAAAAAAAGGCAAGGTTACAAACCCATCAGGGTTCCGCAAAGGTTTTCCTAAAATGTCTCTAGCTGAAGCGCTCCATGCTGAGCTAAAATGTTGTGCTCTGCTGTGAATTTGCTAAGAACATAAGCTCTAATGAGTAAAACGCTCACTAATGTCCATGTTGGAACAAGGGCAGATATATTGTAGGAGGTGATACAGTAACAGGAGGGTCAGTGTGTTCTGGGTTCATGGAACTGCATGATTTCCTCATAGAACAGGGGAAAACAATATCTTGATGGTTAACCTGTCCATGAGGCATATCTGGCTGGAACGGTTAGGGCTCTGGGTTGATAATTAAAAATCCACTGTTCGGCCTTTGTGTAAGGCCCTTACACCTCTTTGCTACATGTGCTCTGCATCTGTACTGTAGTTGACCCTGCGCTTTAACCCCAACATTCCAACTGATTGAATATCAAAGAAGCTAATTTCACGGTGCTGTAAAATATATGTGACAAATAAAGACTTTATTCATTCTTGTAAAGGATTTAATGGATCTGGCTCAAGAACACTGTTGGGCAAGTAACTTTAAAAAAGTAGTTAGTTATCGTTACTAGTTGTCACTAATTGTAAATGAGTTAGTAACTGAGTAAGATCTGAGTCTGAAATGAGTCAGTAACTGAGTTCCCATTCACTTATTAACTCAGTGCCTTACTAAATGAACAAATGAAATAATAATAAGTAAAAGGGGTTGATGGTGGTTCGGTGGGTAAGGCTCTGAGTCAGTGATCAGAGGATCGGGGGTGTGAGCCCCGCTCCAGACATGCTGCCATCATTGGGTCCTTGAGCAAGACCCTTAACCTCACTTGCTCCAGGGGCGCCATTCGTTCTGGCTGACCCTGCACTCTGACCCTGGCGTTCAAATTTGTATGGTGGGATATGTGGAATCAAAGAATTTCACTGTATGATGTGCATGTGACCAATAAACTCAACTTTAATCCTAGTGTTAATTCCTAACTGACTCAGTCAGTAGCCCATTTATTGACTCAGTCATTAACTAATACACTGTCTCACTTCACATGACTCATTCACTCACTGGCCACTGGCTCACACATTGGCTCAACGACTCACCTATTGATTCATCAATTGAGGACCTATTGATCCAAATCTTTCAAATAGCTCCTTTCATTTGCGCCACCTAGTGGTGATTTTAAACAAGCTTGTAGGTAAGCGTTTGTTGTTGTCCGTGTAGTAATAAGACTCTTATAATACGAGTTGTTAACTAGCAAGTTGCTGGAATGTGATTGGTTAATAGATGTAAACTAGTTGACAATTATGACCTCTGCTGGAAGGGTGAGGAAGTGTCACGTGCTCATGTGACACAGGAGCTGAAATAACGTTTAATTAAATGTCAAATTCGGGGTAAATGTCAAACTGTCCTCATCAGTGTTCCTCAGAGAGACAAGTATCTGTCACATGACCTTTAAGGTATCGTAGCATTTCAGTTTTTAGTGTACTTCATAGAATCTGTGGTTTAGGAAAGGTTACTGTGGTTGGATTAAACTGTATAATAAAATATATATAACATCTATTTAACAACAGAACGCGAGACAGTAAAATGCTGAGAATGTCTTCAGAACTTTTTCTTTTTCTTTTTTTTTTTATCATTTACTCTTACATGGTTTCCCAGTTTTTTTTGCCTGCACCCTTTGTAACAATGTCTGGAAGTCAAGCCTCAGTGTAACATTCACAGTCAATAATGAGATTAGGATCCTGTTGCAGTGCCGTTTATTGTGCACAAACGTGATTTAAGAGAACAACAACAAACAGTGTGACTTGAGCACTACGGGCAGGAAGGTGAAGGCAGAGCTGGGTGCAGGCTGGCTGTGGCTGTGGAGGGTCTTGGCTGTGAGCAGTGGAGCAGGAACAGTGAAGATTCTAAGGGTCTTTCTGCAAGCACAAAAGAGAGAGAACCAGTTTACCGGCTTGGTATGTTTGTGGTGGCAAACAATACTTTGCGCCGCCCCTAGTGGCCGCGCTCTTAATATACCCCGCGACCCGGAAGTGGAATTTCCGCGGTCGCGCCGGCCACCGGAAGTGACGTCACCGCGAACCGGAAGCGCTAGTATTCAGGTGAAGATCGGCGTGGCGTTACACTCAGATTCACACGAGGTCGGAAATGTGGTTGAAGTTTAAACAGGAAGAAAAAGATGGACGCTGATCCAAAAAGTAGGCATGAGCGGAAAACTAGATTTAGGTTTGGTTCGGAACGTTAATCATCACGGTTAAATTCTGTTGAACTGAAAATAAAGTTGCTGTAAATATCATTGGTATCAATCATAGAATGTTGTGCGTCATTGCCTGAGCCCCGCCTCTTCCGGTTTTGCCGCTTCTGTTCTCTCACAGGTATGTGTTGGGGTAACTAGATAGCACCAAGATGTGTGGCTGAGCGTATTGGTCTTACGTGTTTATTTAGTTATAGCTTTGCTACGGATCATCATATAGCGGTTGGTTGCCTCTCTTCCTTAACGATATATCTGTGATGAGCGCATGGCCGAGTTGCGGCAGTAAAGTGGCTGAGGCGCAGATGCAGTGAGTTTAAAGCTTTTATTCATTGTTACGCGGTCAAACAGAAACCAACATGAACCGACATTGACTCACGTCTGGCTTAAGCCGGCGTGAGCCTTTTATGCTTAAACTTTAATTAAACTTAAGTTAAAGTAAAGTAAAGTAAAATTAAGTTGAGAAGTCCAATGCCCTCCCATTGTCCAATGCCACGCCTCCTATGAAACACATGAACGTGCTCAGGCAGAGCAGAGGCTCAAACAAGTTGTCGAGAGAGAGAGTGATATTATCTCATGTCTAATTCAGCGATAAGTAAATATTACAGTACAAAGCGCATAATATTACAATAACCAACGTAAGTTAAAAATATTTAAAGTAATTACATGCAGCAAGTTTATAGTGAGAAGGCGCTGATAATGTAGCTGTCTGTGCTAACAGTGTGCACAGAGGTATGCTAATACTTTTTTTTTTTTTTTGTTAAGTTTTTCCGTTATTTTTCATTACTACAGATGCTGCAGTCACTTGGCATTTAGAAGCCCGTTTTCTTCTGATGTTTCTCCATGTAACGACTGAAGCGCCGGAGAAATTCAAGGCAAATTGCCATGCAATTAGTTTGCTGACTTGGCGCTTTTCCCAGATCCCTGACAGCACAGGAAGCTGGCTAATACTCAAATAAGTCCTGGATGCCACGGGAGCATAGATCCAGACAGCGAGTAAGAAATGGGACAAGACTGAAATCGTTAGGCTTCGTTGAGCAGACATGAGATATTTATCTCCTAGTTGTTGCAGCTGTGTGTTTACAAAGTTACCGAAACATTCATTTGCGCATCAGTGTTAGCCGTTACATGGCACTGGTCAATTTAGGAACATAGAGTTATAAGTGATCATGCACATAAAGCCATTAATGTCGTTATACATGTTCCACACTATATTTAATTATTTCTGTGGTCCTCGATTGTTGGTTCGACTTCTTCGAACTCGACGTTCCAGAGTACACTAACAATTATACAGGCCAATACGGACTACAAACCACAGCGCACACTAAACCGTATCATTTATTTCTCCTTATAAGTACCCGATCCATTGTTTTTAAATCCAAGACTCTGCTCCTTTATTTGTAATTAAATGAAACAACAATATAAGAGCTTACACAAAAGCGCAAACCGATAGTTAGAAGGAAGAGACTCCAATTTAAACGAGCCATTTTTCTAATTTAATACAAACCTGAAGCAGGCATGGACTGATTGCATCAGCACATGGTCTAGGACAGCGATCGCGTTCAGCTCCACGCCATCTACTTCACAGGCTGTTCATCGGTTTTGAATAAACAATTATGTGTAGAAAAATTTGATTAGCGAACAGAATATTGAGCGTGTGCTATATGCATTTCAGGCACGTATCCGTGTCTATTAACCGATGCGAAATTCCAACAAATAAGGCTAGCATGGTGTTACAATGGGTGGGTAGAGACTGATGAAACTGACCCGCAACACTTTGTAAATAAAGAGGAAGGTCAAAATTCATGCATAAATGTATGTAAACAAACCTATGAATAATTTAATAAAAGACAGGCGATATTATAAAAAATGACAAAAGCAGAAGTGCTTAATAAAATAAGATGTATGGTTTTACTAAGCCATTATGTAGTGATATAAAACACCAAGAATGCCATGGGATCAATTCCTGCCGAGGGGGTTTCTGTGTGGCGCTTGCATGTTCTCGCCGTGTTTGCGTGAGCAGGTTTTGGTGAGCTGGTGAGGAAGCACATGAACATAATAAATTCACAACCTCCATAACACCACCAAAATCTGTATATAATGAAAATGTAAATGGACCAATGGAGAAGCCTCGTGCGTTTGTGGATTTCCCTGGGTACTCCGGTTTCCTCCTGCCTCCAAACACATGTGATTGGGCATAGGTAAATTGGCTACTCTAAATTGTCCATAGGAGTGAATGTGTGTGTGAATGGTTGTCTGTCTCTAAGTGTTAGCCCTGCGATTGTCCAGGGTGTACCCCGCCTCACACCCTAGGATAGACTCCAGCGGCCCCATGACCCTGAACAGGATAAGCGCTAGATAATGAATGAATGAATGAATGAATGAATGAGTTAATTAATTAATGATATATCTAATATATAAAGCTGAATGATTGTCTGTGTTTTCTTTAAAGAAAAGCAGCACCGTTTCACCAATCAGCACCAAAACGCTTAATACTTACCCTCCTCAACCAGGGGAAAGTTGGAGACTCGGATCCATCTGGAAATTGAATCCAGATCGCATCTGGAATGCATCTGGAATGGTCCAGTTACTAAATACAGTATAAAATAAAGTACCTTTAGGAATGGAATCTACCTTTAGAACTGGAATCTACACTCCGTTCGTCCAATAAAGCAGTGAGTGCGTCAGCACCGGCATCTGATAAGCAGCTTTAATCTACAAGACTCTACCAGACCTCTTCTACTCTTGTGCTCGATCATAACCAAGATTTTATTTCACAGCAGTTTTCCGACAAACCTCCGTCTGAACCGCAAACCTGCATCACTGAGCACAAATATAACACGCCGTAGGAGATGCTGGAAGGAAAGATAAAGGCGTACAGTATAAACGGAGATACTCAGTAAAGCAACACCAACAATTTGCATCCAAACCTGTGATTTTTATTCCTTCCAGTTTTTCAGCTGCTTTCATCAGATTGACACTAATGAGAAAGGTATTCAGGATCGGCGTGTAATCCGCAACAGCAAGCCAAATGTGCCGAAGCATCATCACATACGGTTCTCCATAATCTCCTAAATATGCATCTAATTTAAGAGCTCATTATGATGCCTATCAAATGCAATTATTCTTGATTGAACGAATCTACAAATGCAGCAGGAATCAAAAAATCCTATATATGTTACATTTGTACAGTATGTTATTACAGACTCACGTAGCGGAACAGAAGTGATGATTAAAAAGATTCCGGTGACGATCCTGACTGAAGAGAACGAGGATGAGAAAGGACACGACATCATTCTTTCCAAATTTCTAAAGAATTGCTGTAACAGGGAAAGCCTCATTAGATGTGTGCGTTAATAGCTTTATGTCCATTTGCTCCATTGCCACTGGTTTATCTCTTTCGTATAAGCCTCATTGAGTTACATTCCTCACGACATGTCATTTTTATTTAAAAACCCAAGCCGTTACAAAGGGGTTTCATTATTCACTCTGACATGAAGACCATAACATACAAAAAAGGATATTATCTAGTTTGACTTTTCAGTAATTTTATCTCTTGTATATACAAACCACAACACTTTTTTTTAATTTTTTAATTTATTTAGACACTTAATATCTATTATCTTGTCAGTCTCCACTAAGGGAAGGGCTTCTAAACCGATGGGTTTATGCATCGCGGTTTATGGTTTCTCAGTAACATGACAAGCTGTGATTCGTTGTCTTATTAACTACAAGTGAAAAAATAAAAAGAGCTGGTGAGGAAACAGCCGCTAAGACGAACATTATAAATTCACAACCTCCACAACACCACCAACATCTGTATATAATAAACATGTAAATGGATCGAAGGAAGACGTCATGGGTTTGATTCTTGACCAGGGTGTTTCTGTGTGGAGTTTGCATGTTCGCCTCATGCGTGTGTGGATTTTCACCCGGGTAGTCCGGTTTCCTCCCGCCTCCAAACACATATGATTGTACATAGGTGAATTATCTACTCTAAATTGTCCATAGGAGTGAATG
>JAOUQX010076935.1:0-13029 GCA_028566295.1 Liobagrus marginatus
GTGTGTGTGTGTGTGTGTGTGTGTGTGTGTGTGTGTGTGTGTGTGTGTGTGTGTGTGTGCGTGTGTGTGTGTGCGTCTGTGTGTGTGCGTGTGTGTCTGTGAGTGTTTGTGTATGATATTACTGTATACCTCCAAATTAAAGTGAGACACAGTGGTCAATCTGTTGCTAACTTTTCACCAAGAGGTATTTTAGAATCTTAGTTGATTTACATAACAACAGAAATCTCAGCAAACACTTATTCATTGTATTTTACCATCTCTTGCTCACTCGTTTACTTACTGTATTATTGCTCATGCTTTGATCTGTCTGTCTGTCTGTCTGTCTGTCTGTCTGTCTGTCTGTCTGTCTGTCCTGTCTGTCTGTCAATCAGTCTGTTTTTCCCTCTGTCTTTCAAAACAAACCTCACTTAAATCTGATGTCAGCCATACCTCCTGTGAAAGACTGTGGTTATTTTCAAAAGCCTGATTTTCATTCATTCATTGTCCAGCGCTTATCCTGTTCTGGATTTAATTTTAAATGAAGTTATCCCAGCTAACTTAGGGCGTTAGTCGCGGTACAGCCTGGGCAATCGACAGTTAATCGCCGGACTAACACTTAGAGACAGAAAAGCATTCACACACACAATCACTCCTATGGACAATTTAGAGTAGATAATTCAGCTATGCTCAATCACATGTGTTTGGAGGCGGGAGGAAACCGGAGTACCCTGGGAAAACCCACGCAAGTACGGGGAGAACATGCAAACTTCACACAGAAACACAGTGGATGGGAATCGAACTCATGACCTTCTTGCTGTGAGGCAGGCATGTATAAGCCATGTGTTTTGGTTTGACTTTATTCTGACTTTATTATTTCACCGTCCAACATCGGATGCCTCTCAGCTCTAGTTATCTTTGCTGCATATATTGGTGATGCACCTTTCCTAATGAACTCTCCCTGCACATTCACCTTGCCAAACTGCTGTCAAAAGCTTATGTGCAAAGACAATTGTCAGGAAAACTGAACTCCCTGAGCAGAGGAACTCCAAAACCTGTTAGAGGATTAAAATGCAGTCAAACAAATACAGGACATATACAGTACATATATACGATTTGTATATGCTTTATGTACAAGATGTTTATGTGTATGACTTGTGTAACTAAAAAGTTATATAATAACAGTTAAATATTTTTCAGAACAGACATTGCTGGAATGAGCAGCACATTATGTAGGCGTTTATAAAAATATAAGTAAGGCTTGAAGCTGACTTCTCACTTTAGACACTGATTTATGTAAGCATTCCATCTGTGGGTTCCTCAAGATGCATACACAAAACAAATATCAGTTATTTCTGTATTTTGTAGAGCTTTCAAACCTATATTTTAGAATTTTGTGTTCACTTTTGTCTATAACTGTGGGTTTTTGTGGTTTAAAAAAAAATTAAAAATTCTACTATATACCGGTAAAATCTATATCAATTAGTTAGTTAGCAAGCTAACCGGGTAAAGTGGAAGTGGCAGCTCAGTGGTTAAGGTGTTGGACTGCTGATCCGAAGACCAGGGTTTGATTCCCAGTACCACCAAGCTACCACTGCTGGGCCCCTGAGCAAGGCCCCCAACCCTTAACTACTCTGGTTTAAGTCTCTCTGGATAAGAGCGTCTGCTAAATGCTGTAAATGCAAAATGTAACATATGACAACTTAAAAGAAAAGCCTGCAGGTTTCATAAAAAAAATTATACAATGCTTTCTCAACATACAGTATTTGTATGTTTTTACAAAGAAATGATGTACTACACTGATTATCACAGTGGTTTGATATGAATAAATCCACACACACTACCAAAAGCTACATGGGCCTTTTCACACACTACTTCAATGGATTGTCATAAAAATTTCGGTCTCAAATGAGTCTCTCTCTCGCTCTCTCTCTCTCTCTCTCTCTCTCTCTCTCTCTCGCTCTCTCTCTCTCTTTCGCGCACGCTTTGTGTGTGTGAGGTGTGTTGTGGTGCCAGCTGTTGAAAAGAAACAAGAAAGGCTACAGGAAGATGAGACATGAGAAAAAAAAACCTAGAGGGTGCAGACTAAGGACCTCCTGGCTGTGCTTATTGTAACAAGGGCTTGACAAGGATTGTGGGTACTGATGGTTAAGAAAAGGCAGCATGTAAGAGTCAGGGAGTTTGGAAAAGGATTAGAAGATAAGATGATGAGGACTGGACTGAGCCTGGCTGTGTCCAGGAAATGTCCAGGAAAAGGCATAGTGAAGCCTCAGTACTCACCAGGGACCCAATTATTGTCCCGGGCTGGCCAATAACAGATCAAGGGAAAGAAAAAGTATGGAGAGGAGAAGACAAAAGGCGAGAGGAGAAAGAGAATTGGAAAGTAAAATAACTAGTACTAATAAAAGCACAATGATCAGCAAGTTACTGAAGAACTCTTCGAAGATGGAGCATGTGTAGGTAAAGAAAGCTTGCTAAAGCTATAATAAATGCTAAATAAACTGATGCACAAGCAGATCAGCCCACACAGTCAGGCATACATTATTCATGTGTCTGATGTAGGCACTCATGAGAGTTGTTAGTCATCAGGACACACACACACAAACACACACACACATATTGTTTTGGTCTACAAAGGTCACTGAAAACTAACATTTGGTATATCTATCAGTAGTATAATTTGCTAAGAAGTTTTATTTTGCACATTTATAAAACATTTATTAATATACATTTATTAAAACTGACCTTTAAAATATTCTTTTAAAGCAGTGTGGTGATGCAGCTGTAATGTTTGGCCTTTTAAATGTTAACCAAGTTTGCCTAAACTATAGAAAAAGGGACTAAATGTAATTTTTTAGTTAGTATTTCTTTTTATTACTGATCGAATAGTATAGTAGCTGACCCTCAGATGACCAGCAAAAGATGTAGATGCTACGTAGAAGATTTGCATTGGCTGAAAGGGTGCACAAATATATTGTATGTCACGTTCAGGAGTGGGAACATGGGTTAGGTTGACGTCCCGACAAAAACAGACTGACGTACAACCTAAAAGTTGTGCATAGTTTCAGCATGAATAGAACACCAGTCTACAAAAACACCTACGGAGTTGATTGAAAATGTGTGTAATGTTGTTCCATCTCCTTCTGTGAGAGTGATGAATTAATTATGGGTTACACAATGGGCATGCAAGGGTAATATAAGGACATTGACAAGTAAACTTTTAAACACTCAGAATTAAAGTATTAAATTCTGCATTCTGTAATAAACATTAGCTGCTAGGTCCCAAAATAATGTACAGCTGGAGGTTAATCCAGAGGATCACTTACAGTAATGATGAAGATGACGGCTGTTGCCAGAGGCATGAAATCTGATATTTGTCTTGCTTTTATTGCACATTCTTTTGCCTATAATACATCAGCACTGAATTGCTGTATTACTGTATTTTTTTATAATAGATTCTTTAAACAGTTAATCTCCAATTCATCTGGGAAGTATAATAGAGTAAATCAGTGTAAAATAGATTGTAATGTAATATCGGAGAAAAGCGGATATTTACTAGGTGCTGAAATTGATTTTATATGTGGACCAATAAGATAATAAAAATAAGTGTATAGTCCATATTTTGTTTCAGTCTTACTCCTATAATAAACACAATCCTGGAACTGCTTTCCACTACATACTGGAGTGTGGCTGTTCGAATTTTTCCATTCAACCACAATAGTATTAGTGAAATCAGACATTAACTTTAAGTGAGGAGGTCTGGGGACACTCGGGTTCTTCCAGACAAATCTAGACAAACCATTTATTCATGGAGCACAGAGGCATTGTTAAAAAATAAATAAATAAATAACTGCAATTAGTATTATGATGGGAGATTATTAAAAAAAAAATATACTGAATGAAAAAGCAGTCACACACACTGATGACCCAGTAAATGCACAGATATGCTCTTCTCTTATTTCTTCATTTAGCGTATTTAATGATTAAATATTTGATGCATATCATAATATAGAGTTCATAATTATGACCGATGGTTTATTTTCATTAATGGTTTATTTCCATTCATCTAGCACTTATCCTGTTCAGGGTCATATGGGGTGGGGTGGTTATGTCCCAGCTAACTTAGTGTGTGAGGCAGGGTACACCCTGGTCAATCGGCAATTAATCGCAGCGCTAACACTTAGAGACAAACAACCATTCACACACACACATTCACTATGCCCAATCACATGTGTTTGGAGATGGGAGGAAACCGGAAAACACATAAAAGCATGGGGAGAACACGCAAACTCCACACAGAAAGTATAATATAATAATATAAATAAATAATAATGATGATAATAATAATATAATAATATAAATAATAATATATAAATAAATATTTATTTTGTAAATATATATCTTTTTTAATTCTATGCCAGGTAGCGTGTTTGAGAAGAACCACAGGACAGCGGATAGACAGGTAGATAGCTGCAGAATATAAGGCAGAAAGAGTGAGTGAGAACAAGAATAGTGAGAGTAGCAAGGAAATGAAAAAGAGGAAGGATAAAACGTAATGAATGGAGAAGAACAAGAACAAGAGAAATATAGCAATTAATAAGTAAGTAATAAATAAGACAGAAGAAAAAAAGAAAGTGCGTCACAAAAGCCAAAATATAAAGGCATACTACATGCGAAAACAAGGAAGTTTGGCAAACCCAAAAAGAATTAGCAGAACATAAGTGGAAATAAATAGAATGAGGAATCTGGGGAAACCAAAAATCAGATACACAAAGACAAATTAAGCAATAATAAAAAGACACTCAGAAAGACGAGACCTTGAAATGATCAGGACAAAATACTGATTTCTGACACAAAATCACCAAAACAGGAAGGGAGAGACAGAATCAATGATTAGTAAAAAAAAAAAAAATAAATAAATAAAAGATGAGGGCGAGATAGTTGGAGCTTGAAAAGCAGTCTCGTTAAAAAAAATGAGAGAGAAAAAGTAGAAAGACAAAGGGAGAGAACTGAGATATCATCTTGCAAACATGCAGTCTACACTGTAATTAAAGAGGTGGTTGCAAAGCTGAGAATCTGAAAGAAAACCAATAGGAATGTGCAATATCAAATTCTGGATGATTATACAGTAGGTTTGGCCTGTGTCCTGTCCTGTCAGAGACATGTACGGTCAATTGCTAGCTAGGATTGTCACGGAATTCCACTCTGCAGGCTGAGCTCTTAGAGAAAGCTATTGCATTTTACTTGACTATTTATTTATTTATTTGTCCACGTCTAGGCAACAATTAACACTTATGCAGAAGGTGTTGCATGGAGAAGATAACCAGGCACATGGGAGAGTGCAATTATCCAATTCAAAGCACTTCAACAGTCATTAAATCAGAAGAAATTAAGAAATTGTCAGTCATAAAATCATTTAGTTGTTGTAAACAGTCCTTTTCAGTAATAGTGATTCATGTTGGTGATTGGTTGTATCTCAGTTTGGATTGGACCCATTTTGCTGTGTTCTATTTCTGCGTCATACTAACCATCAGTATATGATTATCCCACTGATGTTTGAGGTTAGAGATGACAGCGCAAACTTGTCTTTTTTTTTTTTTTGAAACAGCATCCACGAGGCAGCACAGTTTAAAATAACTTACCGATACGAAAAACACAACACCCACTTCACCGACAAACGTTTTCTCCTTTTCATTCTTTCGTTTTGCATCCTATGTGCTTTCATGGGGAGAACAATAGTGGGAGTTTCGTCTTGGTCAAATACAGACACAGGTTTAACCCAACCTACTGTCGGAACCGAACCAGACACTTACCCTGATTCGGTCCGATAGCTTAAATCTTATGTTACAATTTCATTTAAATTTCAATCTTATCTTTTAGAACTTTAGAAAATTGAACACATAGGGTTTTAGACACTACACCAAAATATACAGAAATAATCACGTTCCGCCCAGGTGTCAATGCAGCTCTTGGCAAATGTATGAATGTTATTTTTAAAAATCGTTTTTTGAATGCTCAAATCTCTGGCATCTTTATCTAGCACCATTGTAGAATATTGTAAACGAATTTTCTGTTCAGAAACAAATTACAAAAAACAGTCATTAATAACCGATTTTACTTCATTACTACAAATATTTGACTAGTGTTTCTGAGCATGAAAGGCTATATAGCCAATGATCGCTCTTCTTATCTAGAAAGATTAAAGCCCTCAAAGTGAATGAACGGTTCAGAAGGACTGGATCAAAGCTACCTTAATGCCGGCTGATCTTGCTGCTGGCTGTGTTCCACTTCTTTAAGTGCTGTTTGCTTTGCCTTGGTCTTAATGGGAAAACTCACCCTGACTCATCTGCCTGATGTAAACTGGTGACCCAGTTTACCGGTACTAATTATACAGTGTGTGGTGTCGTTCTAAACACAAAGTGACACCCTGTAAGCAATGCTGATTAAATATGAGAACGAGACAAAATCAACTTATATTGTGACCGCGACAATTTACAAAAGAGGTTAAAATAATGTGAAACTACACATTTATAAATAATCAAATATTTTAACAACAAAATGACTTTCCTCAGTTAATTAACCAATTGCAATTTAAAATCTGAAACGGTTGCCATTCAAAATGGCATAAACATTTATAGATACTATATTCAGATATGGTGTTAGCATGGTGCATCCGCCTGGGTGATGTATTAAGGGACAAATCATAGTCTGAGTGGCAGTATATCACATGGGACAAATGTACATTCTGGAGCATCACCAGCACAAACAGATCAAACGACAGCTGCCAAACCGGCTGCCACCATTTAGAGGGTTTGTCTAATGCTAATCAGCGTCTGCTGAGATGCACTGTCCGACAGATATCTGACAGACCATAACTGCTTTGTCATAGGCAACACAAATCACTGTGAAAAAGTCACAATATTAAAAAGACATATTTGCTAGTCAAAATGGGAAAAGAGGGGTTTAAAGGGAATTACTGGATTGCTCGAGAAGACCTGGTGGCTCTTAAAAACACTTTGCGTAACAAAATGACTTGGATCTATAGATCTCAGCACAATATCAGGGTGATTTTAGACAACTAAAAAATTCTATAAAGTGTGAATAGATTTGGAGATGCAGTGATCCAATGCACCAATGATGGCAGTAAATTGTAGCGCTAAAGAAGTTAATATAATCAGTCTCAGACCGTGGAAAAGAAACCCTAACCAAAATATTTTCCAATGAATTTTCTTAACAAACCTCTTTTTTTTTTTCCCAGATGCCCAATGTCCTTTCTTGTTTTTCATGAGTGAAATGCAGCCTTTGTCATTGTTGTTTCATTTTAATGACTAGTGAATGGAAATAGTAAATAATGTAAAAACGCCAAAGAGAATTAAGAAAGATAGATGGAATTTGGATATAATAAAGGATGCTTGAGGATTCAACCACATGAATGGCTGAAATGTATCAAGCTTGCTGATACCACAGAAAAGTCCATGGGAAAGTCGACTGTAGATGCCAGTGGAATGGGCAAAGGCCCATTTGGAATACAGCTGTTGTATCTGTGGAAGAACTTAGGAATAAAAGGGAACAAAGTGAACATTTATTATAAGATAGATATGAATGGAGCATACCTGGTTAGAGTAGCTTTCATTTGTGTGTGTACACAGATATCAATCACTCTTTTTCTCTTAATCCTATGTCTTTCTCTGTCATTTAATTGATCATCTTTAGATTAGAGGCAACATTTTTAAGCCTAAGGCTGAATTCGCCAATATGTGACTTAAACGTAAGTTTGAAGCAAATTAAATCAAATAAAAAAGGATTTCTATTTCAAACATTATATGTGGCATGCAGTCGAAGGCTTGTAGAACATCCTGTGATTAGGGCAATGAGTGCTGGTTAGTCATCATGCTGTGAAGGCCAGGCTATAAAACCTAGTTAGGCAGTAGGAGAAAATGGCAACCGATGATTCTGCTGCAATAACAATGATGTTAATTAGAGCTACATAGAAGTCTCATTAGTATCCTGGGTACTCCCATCATGCACATTATGCAGAAAAACACACACTTATTAAATAGTGTCTGACGTAAATCAAGTTGACCGTTTACAGGAAACACAAGGTCAAAAAATTTGCCAAACATTTATTTTAGTCATTGCACGATATAGCAATTGTCTGACAGTTGCCCATTAGTTGCTGTGTACAATGTGATATCATGCTTTTAGTCCATCCATGAATGGGAAGGAAACTTCATAGGACAGTAAATAACAGTTATGTACAGCAATGGTCCAAGCATGACCGTACTGTTGAATTTCGAACTGTTTAAGAACTTTAAAAGTGATGATTCAGTAGTCAAAATCAGATCACTGATCTAAGACCAATGGATGGTTAACACAAACTGATCATGAAAACGATTGCAGTGCTACAGTGCAGCAATGCATCTGTGACTCATGCATTGGTAACAAGACAAGTTAGATAAATGCAAGTCCAGATGACTGTAGGGCTCCACATTTATCCACATGCGGTTCTTTGCAGTCTAAGATATATCACAGTGTATTGGTTTGCTGCAGGGAGAGTTCTTTTAACATTAATCTACCTCATCCTTAAGCAGTATTACATTTAAAAATAATATGTCATGTGTAATCAATAATGATGCAATGATAAGGAACGACTAAGAAGATCATTTTACTGTTTCTATTAGTTATTTATTATGTGCTTTGGTGAACAGATTGAGGACGTGGCTTTGTACCTAATTGGTCATCAAATGAATGAAGTAGCTAATTGGGCGAATTGTTATCTAACCAACTATTTATAAGAACCATTCCGAACAAACAGACATCCTGCAGTGGGTTGAGAACTGTTTGAAATGATCTCTTTTATAACCCCTTTTCATTAAAGTACTCAAGTGCAATAATCATACATCTGCACCTGCACTAAGTGGAGAATTACATGAGTACTGCCAGACTTAAAGGGCCATTTGGGAAAGATAGGCAACTTAATGTATTAACATAAAGTAACATACGATTTACAGGAATTCATGAAGCCACTCTTTATTAATCACTGCTTTATCCTAAGGGCATGGAGTCTGTAACAGATAGATAGTTCAACAGATAGAAGATAACCTCTTCTCAGTGGTTAGGCATCATCCCAGCCCCCAATGTCCTCAGTAAACGGCTTTGAAGAAAGTATGAATAAAGATATTATAAGTACAAAGAAATCCACATTTTCAGACGTCATAGCATCTAAATTAGCTCATCTAAAGGAAGTGACTTTTTTTTATGGGGGCAAAGTTTTATGGCACATCTAAGTGCCCGTCGCTCCGCAGCATACCAGAAAAACCACAGCCATTAAAGCTAAGAGAAAATAATGTTACTATTTCTGTCTATGTAACATGCACAAAGTAGCATCTACACATTTCTATACTAAAAATATATAATCAATTTTAGCCCATGCTAGCTACGTTTATGTTTACCGCTAACAATCCTGATAAAAGTTCTGCTAATATATGAAAAGCTAATACTCTCATACTCTCTAGCACTGAGAGAAGCAGAGAGAAAACAGCTTTAATGTGCACATAAAAGTGTGTTTGAGTATGTGCACGTTTGTGTGTGTGTGTGTGTGTCTGTGTGTGTGTGTGTGCGTTAGAGAGATTATGTGCATCACCCTCTGACCGGAGTGACACACCATACTGTGCTTGTCCTGTTCTTTGAACCCACTGCAATAGTAAAGCTCTTTATTAGCCAGAGGTCACAGCGCTGTGGAAATCTCACTGCTAGAGTAATGAAAGTGGTGTGCATGCATGTGTCAATTATTTTAAGCAGAGGCCTGACCCACGCCGGTAGCACATTACCTTGCCCACTTATAAACTCGCTAGCACACGTCTTATGACTAATAAGATCTGTAACTGTTTTAAGAGTAAGACTTTTTCTTTATTATATCGGTATATTGTACTTTAGAGCATTGTTTCTAAACCACTGTGCTGCGGCACAAAAGTGTGCCGTGAGAAATCATCAGGTGTGCCGTGGAAATGATCCAATGTCACCAATAGAGGGCAGTATCGTGCTAAATATAGTTAATAAATATACTTTTTGTGGCATTGTTTGTTTGGTGGTGTGCCTTGTGACTTTTCTATTGTAAAATATGTACCGTGGCTCTAAAAGGTTGGGAAACACTGCTTTAGATGTAGCCCAAATGGTTCCATGATACCTGTTATTTCATTTTAAATAACAAACACAAGTAACCAGATACTGTACATCCGCTACCCATTAAATGTAGAGCAGCATTGCCCATGTGGACGTTCAAAAGGGTGTTTGTTACATGTGCTTGGGGCTTGCTTTTTGGATACGTGTTATATATTTCTCAGAAAATTGTTTCATGCTTAATAAGAAGGTTTTTTTATGGGAAGCCATTCTATAGAAAGCGTAAAGGACAGTACACTAGATTGATCTGGCCTTGAGATTAGTGACTGTAGAGCTTGTGTATATTATATTAGGGTTCGTGACCGTTTGAATGCATTTTTTTTTTCTTGTTACTTTAACACATGGGTTTAGTGTACAGTGAGTGTACTTGTTTAGTGCTTTTACATTCTTTGGTCGGATGGTCATAGATTTTAAGATACAAGGAAACCCTTCTTTTATTCATTGCTGTGTCCCTTTTATCACTCATTATGGTCTATTACAGAGTTATGCATGGCAAATATGCATCAGTCCATTTGAAAAGTTATGAATAAAGTCGGCCAGGTTTAAAAGAGACACGACCGGCTTGGTGGAGCGGGGATATGAAGTCTTCCAGTCAGTAGTCCAGTGGTGTAAATGCTAAGGGATCAAAAATGAGCAGAAGGCTTTTATTTTCAGTCCAGGCAAAACGGAGCATATTTAAAAAGTGAATGTAAAAAAGCAGGTTCATTTATTTATGCTTAGTAACGGCCTGCATAAAATCACAGTGATTTCAGTTAAGCTGTGTTTATATTTGAAAAAAATCTAAAACGATTGTATGAGCAGGATTTTAAAAAAGAAGGCTGAAAAGCAGTGGAAAAAGAGGTCCTAGCCCATGTTTATTTGAGAACCAATTATGAACATGAGGTTGACAAAATGTATTCCCAGACCATGCTGACAGTGCTGGCATTTCTGCCTCTGGGTTTATTCTACTTTTTTTTTTGTCAGTGTTTTGATTTCTTCGATTTCTGTCGGTATGGCTCAAAATAGTCAATTTATTTGACATTCAATATATAGTCTTAATACTATATTTTCACACACACACACACACACACACACACACACACACACACACACACACACACACGCACACACACATATATATTAGCAGTCTAAATAACAATCATATTTAAAACCACAATATAAAACACTGAAATACATGGCTGATGAAGATGCTATTTTTCATTTACAAACTAGAACAACAGATAACAATTTGCAGACGTCTAAACCAGCAGACTAAACAAACACACAGTAAATCAAGCTTTCTGTCTTTTTTCAGTATGATGATAATGTAAGCAACTAGATAAACAAATTTTAACAAAATAACAAAATTATAGTATCACTATGGCAGATGCAATAAATCTGGACAATAAATTGGACTACATTTGACTCCAGCAGACTTTGGGGCATGTGTTTATAGACTGCTGTATTTTTGTTTTCACAGAGATGTGGCTCTGAGGCAGAGTTCCGGATGTAACCATTCATCTAGAAAGACTTTCCTAGTTTTGTGCCAATAGAAATGCAGGTGTGCGGCAAGCCTTGTGGCGGTAGCTTTTTAAGTGCTAGTTTAAGTATTTTTGTAAAAAAAAAAAAAAAAAAAGGAAGGTTTATACATCATTTGAAGGCATCTAGGGGAGATTCATTCAACATTCCTTGTACCCAGGGAGATGGCGACAGCAATCAAGCAATGCTAGAGGATCTACAGTAGTGTGGTCCAGTGTGGGCTGTGCAATGTTCTACGGTGAAAGTCGGTGCTGGTCTGTTTTCGTCTTTTGTAAGCATCATTTTAAAGGTTTTAAAAAGGTTAAAAATGTAAGTCAGCTACATTTTATATCATTGGTAGTGTGCGAATGGTGCTTAGCGATGGATCTGCCACGAGAAAGTTGCAATAGTTCCTTCTTTAAATGACAGGAGAGTGAACAACCGCCTATGTGACCTGTGTGGATAGAAATAGAATGAATCCTTGGTTGTGTGCAGTGAGAAAAAGGGAAATCAGTCTTTACAACCGTGTACCATGTAGTACTGTATGCTGTGTCAAAGGGGAGATGTGGAGACCTGCCTTCTGATCAACTGAACACAGAGCTGACTTTTACTTATACTGGAATCTTTGTGCTTGGTCTCTGGATCGTAACCCCTTACCACCTTTTTGCTGTACATGGAATTTTAAATCAAATCCTCTTGTATTGTCGCACAAACTGAAGTATTTAAATGGAACTGGAGAACTCATTTGATTTTGGTTTCTCAAGTGACATCACCACGACTGACTTATGACATACTCTTAGTTCTGATCTAATCTCATTGCAGAAATATGTGCTGTAGTCAATAAAAGATCTCGTATATCAACCTGTACAGGATATTTCAAGCTGCAATGGAAATTTTTATGTTTAGTTTATTGCTAACACATTTTGGTGCAGGTGATAGGAGTAGCTTGTGATGTTGCAGAGCTGCAGCAATTAACCAACATCAAAGAAGAAGGGAAAAAATAGCGGCCCATATTAGATTGGAAATCTGGATCTAATCATTAGCAACAGTGGGACTGTTAAAATTTTTCTACAGATCCATTTTGTATCGTCTGGGGATAAAAATGTAATGCATGAACATTCTTCACTGCTTTATTTGTTGTTCTTTCCTGACATTAGAATTGTTAGTAGTGGTGTTTAGTTCAGTACCCAGGGAAATTATGCCATTGCTCACTTACAGTAAAGTATTACAGCACCATCTATTGGCCATATCCGGTACTCATGTTCTGTGAATATTTTCTTAATTGTTTCAGATTCTACTAAATTTCAAAGTTCAAAGTTTATTGGTCACATGTACATTATACGTGGTACAACATACAGTGAAATGCTTTGGCGACAA
>JAOUQX010077003.1:0-13013 GCA_028566295.1 Liobagrus marginatus
ATTAAAAACATATCTTTATTCATAATTTACAATGGTTTGGGGATTTTTCATAGGTCCGGAACGGATTAAATCGAATTAAGTTATTTTAAATGGGAGACATTCGATTTGAGATACGAGCCGATTGACTTACAAGCTCGGTTCTGGAACGAATTAAACTCGTATCTCGAGGTTCCACTGTACAGACGTTTCAAGCTTTATAGTATCATTGGGGAGGTTGTCCCAGAACTACCAAGCTGCCACTGCTGGGCCTCTGATCAAGGCACTTAACCAAAACTGCTCAGATGGATAAGAAAATGACATATGGCACAAATGTACTTGACTAACCTGTTGGAAGCCAAGATAGTCCTGGACAGTTGAAGAGACATAAAGAACTGTACCATTAGAGGTGACCACTAATACAAATCCATTTATGGCCTACAAGATGAAAAGAGGTTGAGGTAAACATTAACAACATTAGTAACCTATAAATGAGAGTGAGTAGGTGAATTTTGTAATGTAAATTAATTTTCCCAGCTCTCCTTTATCGGAATGACACATTTATCAAAAGAAACCTTTGGCATTTGAAATAATATAATACAAGCATATATCTGCAACATCATACTGCAACAAGTACAACAGCCCAGGAAAGACCAGCAGTGGGCCTAAGGTTGTCAATCAGTCTACTTTTTTGCAGTAAAGTACCATAATATGATATTAGAGCAGAGACCCAGATTAGGGTCAGGATATGTTACCTGTAACAATAGTTCACCTTCGGGCAACTGCTGAACATGTGTTTTTGCGTCATAGTGTGCTGACTGGTTAGAGCCGCTGGTTTTCAGGACAGCTAAAACACAGAACACGAGTGATGAGATGTGTATCTCTGTTCCTAATGAGAAAATACAAATTGCAGTTTGATAAGGATAGAAATGGTGAAAATGAATGACACCTGATCCATTCTGCTCTAAGGCATAGTGTAACTGTAACTGACATTACAGAATGAGTCTAAGTGTTGTTATTTTCTTGTCAATTATTAATTATGGCTTAACAAATATTAAATGCACAGTGAGTAAAGTATGCAGTATTCACAAAAATATTTAACCTACAAATATTATTTAACTGCATGTGTTATTCAGGTTATAAGTGTGACGAAGATGAGGTGTATGGAAATTAACCTCCATAGCAGCAAGGAGCAGAGGACACAAAAGTGGGGATCATCGATGAAGCGTTTATTAATGTGCACAAACAAAAGAAAATAATAAACTCTCGCCTTCTTCAACGCACGTGAAGAGCTAAATAAAGCGTACAGTCAAATACAATGTCATTTAACGTGTTTTTGTTCTTTTGGCCTTCCATGTTAATGCTTTCCATGCGCCTCGAGTGTTTTTCCCCTTTTTGCCTTCCATATTTATGCTCCCGGATGACCTGCGTTTTTGCAAGGGAAGTAGGGAAAAAAAGACGTTGAGCAGAATAGCCACCGATGTAATTTGTTTCCAATCGTTTGCTAGTGCCGTGTCATCATGAAAAAATAATTTTCGTTTATTTTATTATTTATGACATTTTTGTCTGCGTAAAGTTAACACAACAGAGACCTGATCTGAGTGTCCCAGGTGGGGGCGGGGCGGGGCTCCGCATGGTACCTGCTAGGAATGTGTATATAAACAAGAACTCTAAAGAGACCACATTTATATTAGACCAAAACATACAAAAACAGAAGTCTATTATTAATCATAACAAACTATCACATTGTGCACTATCGCAGAGCAACTAAATTAAAGGTTGCCGGAATATCTCCGGTTTTCAGAATTAATGAAGTGTTATGTGCATTTGTTTAGAGCCCAGCACGAGCTGCTGAGCGTGAGAGAGCTACGTGTTTACGTCCGTGTTTGGTTACTATGACCGCTTTGCCGTTTTTTTCCCCAACATTTCCAATTATTTTTTATAAAATAACTTTTGACTCATAGGTCCTAGAAACTCCAAAGTTGGTATGGTAACATATCCTAGTGTGTTCTATTGGCATGCAGTTTCATAACTTGAACTTCATAAATTTGGACATACGGTTCTATGGGCTGCCAGACTCCGATGTTGATAGGCTAGCTTATTGCTCTCTATAGTCCATTGGCTTGTTGCTAATGCTATTTACAATTGCCTGCTAGTTAGCTGTTAACCCTCTGGGATCCAAGGGTGTTTTCTGGCCTGTGAGATGTTTTGACATGCCCTAACATTTGTGTTTATTTGAGCTTCTTATATCATACTATTAGCCAACATGTATTTTATTTGTATTCAGAACAAGCTAAGCTACAATAATATGTGACCAAAATGGATTTACGTGTTTACATTTCATAGGAATAAAATATTATGCAAGGTTAGTGAGTTCTGCAAAAAAAATTTTTTTTACTGAAATAAGGCCATAAAACCAGTATTAATATAAAACCATATTTTGTAATAAGAGATTTGAGTAATCAATCATATAGGCCTGAATGTTTACTTCAAAATGACTTGAAAACCGTTCTAACCACTATAATAATACACTTTACACAATAATTTACACTTTGTAAGTGACTATTTCACAGTGACTCCTGTATGCGTGTTTATGTTAAAATCATGACTATTTAAGTGATTCACGCCTGGGGAGACAAAAGACACTCCCCACTATGTAATCTTCCCCCATCAAGGTGGAATGCTGTGAAAAGACTTGCATTGTACATCACTTTATTCCTCACGGAAAGCCCGAACAATTTAGCACGTGACTAGTGCTGGGGGTGCTGCTACCACAGCGCATTAAAGATAATGAAGTAAAACTTGAGGTGACTGCACCTCTGCTTGGTTTCATACAGATTACATAAACTGTAATTATTTGTTTCTGATTTGACTTACAGTATTTAAAAAGAGACATTCTAAGCTTTCCGTAGAACGTATGTTTTATGTTTGTGTGACAATTAGTCAGTAAGTTACAGTTCATATTCCGATGTGTTTGACTGGTCTCCGCTAACAGAGGCACGGCAAAATGTGCATACCGGTTTATTTTTTATTTGGTGAAAAGCACAACATGTTTTTATTGTGAGTGTATTTAAAAAATAGACACTTCAAAGTTTTGATTGGTGTATAACACTTATCTCTATGATTTAAATCGAGGGAGTATTTTTTGTGTCTTTTGCACTGATAAAAAACAAGTGAGCTCTTAGCGCCGGCAATAAGGCCGACCCCAGAGGGTTAATCATTATGGTACATTATTGATGCCGTTTAGATTTCAGTCCAAAATGCAGTATGAATGTTTAAGGTTCACTATATTTGAACCAATATACAGTGGAACCTCGGGTTACGAACGCCGCGGTATAATAACGGCCGACAGCGAGGTTCCACTGTACTGAATTTTATTAAACAAAAAATGCATGTACTGTATGTTTAAAGACACTTCATCAAGCCATGAGACTTTAAGATTCTTTAGTAAGCAGACTTGCATGTAAGAGGAAATGTTTCCTAGTAAACCATTAAGATCATATCTCGGCAGGGTTCTCTGTACCTCTCTGTTCACATGCAATAGGTTTTGAGTGAAGCCTTGAAGAATTCCACTGGCTTACATCAAGACTCGGCAGGATCCCAGATGTTCAGTGAACGGGTCAAAGTTTAGATGTTGGAGACAGTAAATATTAAACTGTTTCATAATTCCCATCTGCAATGTCAGGAGTTCACAGAGTGTGTTCAGGATTACTCACGCAAACCCTCCAGGCCAACCCTCATGAGACCAGGCAAAATGATGCGTATAAAACACACAACAATGATCAGTGGCTCTCAGGCCCCATGAAGGAAACTCAGGCATGAATGGGAAATCCTGCTTGAGCATTTGATCATACTATTTGCCTGATACCTCTGGTTTATTCCTGGCTCACTGATGACCTGCTGAGAAATTGCAGCACGTCTTTTCTTTGCATCTGACATTTGTTCATTTATTCATTATGATTCATCTTCCTTTGCATTTCTCCTGTGGCTTTATGTCTGTCTAATTGAAATGTGTTTCCTATGCCATACCACATGCTGTTTATTGCTGAGTCTGCTAGATAAGCTGTGGTTCATTTGTGGTTGAGTGGTTTTTCTTTGCCTTATAATTAGTTGTGTTTCACAGGAGTCTCCTTATGTTGTTGGATTTTCAACTCTCCGGGATGCAGTTTCCCATCTTACAATAACGTTTTCCAATTTCTCTGGGTTATATTTCCCTGATTCAGCCTTTTGCTGACTATACACGGAATAGTTATCTCAAAAGTGTTCGCTGCCACCTGTATGTAGCATTTGATGTATACAACCTTAGCACTAGCAACGCTACAATGCCCGTGAGGACAAGGTGTGCTTGATTAGACCATGGAGTCTATTCTGACAGACCAGGGTCTAGCTTGTCAGATTGTAGCCCATATCCTGCATGAACGAGGAAACATTATGGAAGCCAACTACGTTTCCAAACAATAAGTGCAAATTATTATTAGCCTAGTCTGTGTACCAACCATTCTAGTATTTCGATTCTCATTTTTATGGTAATGGGTTTTGAATTCATTACCTGTTCTTCTGACTAAGTCCCTGCCTTTCCTTTTGGAATGTTTTAGTAAACTTCTGCACATGAATTTTAACTTCTAGCTTACCTTGCACATGATAAGAAAACTTTATTTTTAAATGAATGAATTACTTGGCAGATGATACTGATCTTAGAAACTTCTGCCCTTTAGCTTTTAGCACTAAAAGCAAGTTATCCACAGCGAACACAAAGAAATGAGCACTGATCAAGAGGGTAAAAGACACAACCAACATGTTGAGTGGATCTGGGCCAGCCACTTGATTACGCTGTTCTCACCAGGAATTACACTAATCAACCCTACATAATTTCTCCTGTGTATTAAAGTAGCACTTTGGGCTTGCCACCATGACCACAGGACGGACACACACACACACACACACACCATATTGGATATATCCTAAATTAAAAAAAAAAAAATCCAACAATATGCTCATGCTGTTCAGGAGAAATATTTACAGCTGACAACATTACCTAATGGGCAGCACCAAATAGGACAGCATTGCAAGTCCTAGACTTGATTACACTACAGTTCTACTGTGAGCTCTTAAATTTGGCAGGATTGAAGGCCTCATCTCTCAGACGCCAATATACTTAATACTGACACATCTTTTATTCTTTCCTATCCCTTCAGGTTAAAACAAGGCTCTTGTTTAAACACAAAATTGTTTGTCATTGTTCAAGCATTGAAACCTCAAGATGGGATTACATCAGTTGAACTGAGTAATGCTTAATTTCATAGCGGTTCCCCAGGGCTTGATGGTGATACAAGCTTTTCAGAAGTAGATCATTTGCCTAGTACTGAACCCCAAACACAATAAAAGGGAAGCAGCCCTGTTACAGAAGACGCTCTATTAGGAGGGGAGTACATTTAATTTATGAATTTTTATAATTAGTTCTAAATGTTCTATTTTAAGTGAAGCTACTTTGGGACAATGATTACTGTTAAAAGTCCTATAGAAATAAAATTGAATTGAATTAAACTGAGTAGCCTATCAGTGGGACAAGAGCAGGGGACCCCAACGGAAAGAAGCAAACCTATAAATTCGCTGATTAAAGCAATGTTGTTACGAATCAAATCAGAAGTGTTTTTCACTTATTCAACAGCCAGAAACACACTCTACTCCCTCTTGACTTTCACTAGGTACGTTTACATGGACACTTTTTTTTCAATCCGATTGTTGAAACGGAGCACGTGTTTACATGAACGTTGAATAAAGTAATCGGGTTGATATGCGTGTTTACATGACACAGGGATTAGATCATTTACAAGATGTCACAGCCGCGCCGAGCAGGAAGCGCGCGCTGGGTACAGAACCGGCAATCTCTCCAACCAGCTCGGGTCCCACACACACTCAATAACACACACTTGTCCCTCATCACCACGCTCCTATTTAAGCCCCACGTTCACAAGCACTCTGTTGTGCAATTATTATATATGTGTGTGTGTCCACAGGACCTGTGAACGCGCTTCCCGAAGCCCGCTCGGATCCACAGTCGCTGCGCTTCGAATACTCGCTCTCACTGCCACCTCGGCTGTTTAGGTTACTTCCGTGTTTCACCGTGATTGTGCGTTTGCGTGCGTCATATTTAATAAACGTGTGCATATGGTTTCAGACACGTCTTGCCCTCCTCCCTCCGCACAACACAAGACACGTCTGCCGTAGAAGCGCTCACATCGCGCGAATCCTCTTCTATGAATCCGACCATGAGCTACAGACACTAATTTACTAATTGTCTTCCTTTTATTATCTCGTCTATAATGCCGTAGAATGTAAAAGTAGATCGCGATTCGCCACTTTTGTTGTTCCGGGATTTTTCTTGTAGTAACGAGCCTTAAAACCTTTCCATCGGTTTATGATTTAATCAATTGACCGGTTTATACCGGCTTCTTTTATTATACGGTATTACGTGATTTATGATCATCTAGTCTTGCAACTATATTGTCTTGTCTTTTTTTATATTTAGTTACAACGTGGTTTATTCTACTGTCCAATTTATCTTAGCACTCGGCAATTACCCCCAGACAACAGCCGTGCGCCCACGTCATTACGGAAGTTATCCGCTATTGCACATGCGTAGAAATTTCTAGCCTCATTTTTAAACCTCTTAAGTGTTTACATGTCCTCTCGAGCAGATTAGAAAAAGTTTAAACCACCCCTTACAATCCGATCAATTTTTAAGTCGGATTGGGCCAACTTAATCCGATTGACCTGTTTACGTGTGACTTTCTTCTGACCGTGCCTATAGAATTATTACAATCGGATTACATGGCTCATGTAAACGCACCTACAAATAAATCTTTGCATTTGATATGTTCCTTTAAAATTAGCATTCTTTGACAGGTTCCCCTTCTTTCAGGATAGCAGAACCTCCTAGCACTTTCTTTTAAATACAGCAGTCTGGCTGTGGGCAGGCACTATTTTAATAAGCATAGAAATTATCCTGAATGATAAAGAATATTTCCAAAAACATAGTGAACTACAACATTGAGCTTGGCCTTGGTCATCATGTGAAATAAACGAACACCACTGTGCATCGCTAAACCATAAGTTAAAACGCTACATTGTATTGTATTAGCTCTGTATTGGTAAGAACTATAAGGAGAGAATTAAGTGCTGGACTACAAAAAGAAGCCACTTCAAGCAAAACAAATTTTCATATCGACTATAATACACATAATTAACAAATTGTGCTTTTAAGTTAAATTGCTTTACACTTTTAGCCTAAATTAATTTGGGGTGTCGTAAAGCTCACTCGTTTGTTTGTACATATCATTTCTAACAGCACGATAAATAAATAAATTCTGAATGTTTTTTGAAATAATTAATATTTGAAAAGAGAAGAAAGTTCACCAGTTAAAAAGCAGAGCCTAAAAAGAAACATCTGTCCTTGCGAACCCTTGCATGCTGTTACACATTAAAGTAATGAGTGAAATGGAAACATTTGTTTTATATTTACATTAACAGATTAAAATGGGCTGCTGTTGTTATTTGTTCATCAGGTTTAAAAAGGGGAATCTGTAGTTGGAAGAAAAACATATTCTCCTTATGAATAGCAGCAAGTTTGGCTAATTGTTTGCATTTTGCTGTTTTTCTGTTGATTGTCACATTAAATCAGTAATTCTTAACTGGTGGTCCACGGCCCTGTAGTGGGCCTAGGAGCACCATCTGGTGGGGCATGTAGGCTATGTTATTTAATTTTTAATTGCCAAATCTAGTTATTTTCTAATTATCTAATTCTTCTTAGGAATTTATCCGATCAAAAACAAGTCAAGTCAAGATGCATTGACTTGACCTAGTCTGCTACAGTGGCAGAACATATAAACAGCAGATTATATCATCGTACATTTTACATTTTTTTGTTTTTCTGTGTTCGTTCTATTATATTTGGAAAGAAGGCCCTCAGAATGTATTTAAACAGTCATTGGTGGGTCATGAGGCGCAAAAGGTTGAGATTAAATTCATTAAATGAAATGTGTTCGCTAGTATATTTGAGTTGAAGGGGGGTGGGGGTAGGGCATGATGTCATTTTTCAATGGTAAAATAGGGGTCTCCTGAAAACAATTCAGGAACTACTGACCTAGATAAAAGAACCTCTGGGCACTCAATTCATAGGACTTGGCAAGTACACTGGAGTTGTCCACTCCTGAAACACAATACTTCAAAGTGCATAACTGCATTTATTATTTCTATTCTAATCAATTCTAATCGATTGTGAAACACAATCATGCACTAGTGCGCTATCTATAGCACATGGAGAATCACATGCCACTAACCCTAATAAAAACCATAATAGTTTATTATGTACATTACACTGTATATACACTGGTATAATAGTACCATTTATTTTAAAATAAACTTCAAATGGTCTAGCACACTGCAGACGTTCTGTATATTTATTTTCTGCTTGACGCAGGATCTCGCACTCTCTGATGACATCCTGTTATATGAAAGAGTTTCACTTCTGTCCTTCTTAATGTGGTGTTGCTGAGACCTAAACGAGGAAATGCACCGGTAAACACTAGTCCTGTTTACATGGAGCATTTATTCTGGTTACAATTAGTTTAAAAGTACAACCGGAATGAAAATGCTCTATGTAAGCACCACAATTGGAATGAAAATACCCAACCTGATTAAAATTTCGGCTTGAGAGAGGTGGGATAAACCTTTTCACAACCCGATCAAATGAAAAATTTCTCCATGTAAACAAGTTATTGGGAATGTTTTGAGTGTACGTCCGATGTTGCATGACTGGTCCTGATGTAATTTCTCAGGAATTAACATCAGTTTTCCGGGAAATGAGCAGCGTGTCATGCAGAAGTTTTATTTCCATCCCAGGTTGCTAAATTTCAGTAGTACAACTCTCACTAGTACTTATTACAGACTTTTATTCAGTTCGGAATAGGCAATGTCGGAAACAGTCAACTGGAATGTTTCGCTAAGCGGCGCTTCTATGGTTCCTATATTTGGTATATTATGACAATTTATTTACCGCTTTGACATGAGGCATTGCTTTGAATTAACGGCAAATACTCGCAGGATCGTGAACAATTAAGTTCATACAAAAGGTATCTTAAGAAGAAAGAATGGGTGAAAGATTAATTTTCACAGCTAAAAAAGAACATTTTCATAGTTCTGAAGTATGCAGTATAACCAGAGAATATATTGCCAACAAGCTACCTGTACCGTTCTCTATTTTAACATACAAGTTCAGAATTCAAAGTATAGTACAATTGCAAAACCCTTTAATGTTCCAATTTAGTTGCTTTATAAAGAAAATCTCAGATGAATAAGAGGGTAAAGTGTTTTGTGTGAAAGGCATAAACCAAATAAAGTACTAAATAAAATTACAGTTACATGTACATGTACACCATGGAAATTTTCTGCGGTGACAAGAAACATAACAGTCCAGTAACAACTGCAAAACGGATTCTTCTGTCTGTCTATTTTAACTCATAGTTTATTTATACCACCAATTTATACAATCAATTCGATTATACCCCTTTAATAGTTTCTTGGGAAAGTGAAAATGAGAAAACATGCTTCTGATCAATCTGATGCAGCTGACTGACACCTGTCTGAATGCAGCTTGAACTTACTCTTGAAATAACTCTTGGCACGCAGACATCCAACACTCAGCCTGAGAACTGTTAGTTTGTCCAGTTTAGCGATGACATCCTGACGAAAAGGCAGCAGGCTGGCCAGCCGGTCCAGTTCCCCATTCAGTCGGTCACGGTGCCTTTTAGAAGGATTTGATTTTGCAACCAACGACTCTGTTGAACTGCAAGAAATAAATGAGAGGAAATAAAATTAGTTTTATTTAATATATATTTATATATACACATAATTGCACATATTTATATATTCACATAATTGCACAATCAAACTTATGTATATACTAACCTCAAACACTGTGCAGACAGGAAAGGAACCAGACAGTATTTTTGTAGGCTCTCAAATGTTGTGCATTTAGGTAAAACAGAGTAATGCAAAGTAAATCTTACTGCCAGTTTGCTCACTGCAAAGTGTTGATGGGCGATGTAAGTTTACCTCCTCGAAACAGCAAACTGTATAAATGATTCAAATTTACCAAGTAATAAAGGCAAGAGGTGCTTCTTTGATTACTGCTGACTGTGTGCAGCCATGATGATCTGGAGGAAGTTGGAGGAACTTAGGGTTGAGGAGGCCACCATGAGTTTTGCCTATTTAGAAATCTAAACGTACAAGTTCTTTGTACGTAGCACTAGTGCTTTGTATCCGTCTGCCCTCTGGATGGCCACTAGGCATGAGACTGTGATGCTGAGCTGAGCTGAAGCACAGTGGAAAGGCAAGTCGAATGATATACAGGGACATGTAGAGCAACTCCAGCTCCTGTTTTCCTGTTAGCAGGGCTCAGTGGTGGAGAGCATGGGACTGATATGTGTGTGCTGTACTGATCAAGTTAGTTAAGATAGTAGTTACAGTAACTCACAGACAGCACAGGAGTCAGAGATAACAACACAGAAACATAACTTAAGCAATTACTTACAAATGGTTCCTAAAGTAAGAAAAAAAGGAATTGCCAGTCATACTACGAGTCTATGTGCAATTATGGAAACCATGTAGCTCAGACTGTAGTCACGAGTAATCCTCATGCAGATAGCTTCAAAGGTGTGGCAAAGAGAAATAAAGGTGACAGCAGCCATATGATATGTCAAATAACTTTACTGTGTGACCCGTATAAGAATAATTAGAATAACTTCAGTATTTTGTTGAAGGTCTCAGCATGTGTATGCTGGTGGTTTTCACAAGCCCTGGTAGTTAGGAAGCGTGAAAAAGAGCTGTTGATTATACTTACCTAACTGTCCCAGAAAAATAGATGCAACTGGATTACTTTGAGTTATTAAACTCACTAACAGAGCTAAGATTATTTTCTCATTAATTCAGCCAGCTATTAAATTGGTTTGCTTATCTTGCTAAATAGAAAACGTTAATGTTTGCTGAAAATCTTAAAGAAAAATTACATCTTGCTTTATAGCTAGCTAACCAGAACTAGCGTACAAAGCTTTTGAAACCGTTATTGATCATATTAGTGTTATAATAGGCTTATTACTGCGTTGTAAAGAACAAGTTATATTATAATTAATTGTAGTATTTATAACATTTTTGCAGTATTCGTTTAAAATATATATATATAAAGTTGTTATTACTAATATGGTTCTGCTGACAGGAAAGCTAGAATACCAAGCTGTTTGAGGACAGTGAACCAGACTAATCATTAGCTTTTCTGAACAGTTAAGTCATAGTTTACCTTTTCAGGGCGGGTTTCCTCCTTTTGCGACATGCATAAACATTTTTTACGCTCGTAGTTTCCATCGTTTTAGTCCTTAGTTCACTCTTTTGTCCTTTGTAGTTCAAACAAACCTCCTGTGTTGAAAGCAGCTTTGGTTAGCTGGAGCGTCGTTACTCTTAGCTAGCTTCATATGCGAGTGGCTAACAGTTCATCCAAACAACTCATATGAAAGAGTTTGCTAATACATTGCAGGCAAACAAGTAGTTGGTCTTCACCGCGATGTTATTCGATGCATTTAGACTTTAGACTGCCGTGCACATACAAGTCTTTGCATGATTACAAATGTTCATCAAGAAAGTTTAGACGTCTAATGTTACCCAGCTCGCTAACACCACACAACTCCAGCACTAGCTAGCAAGCGTTACTAAATTTTAACTAACGCGTAGTTAGCTAAGTAACTGCACACGAGTCATGAATTTTACTTCACAAAGTACTATACAAAGTTATCTAAACTCGTTTGTTAAATGTTCGTGCAAATGGACGTTGTATGCCAACACGCTTTGTAACGACGTCGCTTCAGATAGTTCCACAGTCTGTCTTGAAACTGCGACATCAGACGTTCACGCCACTTATGTGTCGTTTGCGAGTGAATCGACTCTATAAGGTGAGCTTTTAAGGTGAAGCCGGCTCTTATAACTTATTCCTTTGTATATTTTGATATACGTCAAACACAATGCAAAGGTTAGTTTTAAACATGGTTTTAAAAACATGTGAAACATTTCGTGCCAATAATGTTTGCTAGTTTAAAAGAAAATAGTACAGAACCGTTTAAGGATTCGGCGAAGTCGACTCTTTTTTTGGTGGGTTGATCCAGTATTTTCTCGTCTCAAGTTTGTACGCAACACAAACTTACACAGTCATTAACTGCTCTTAAGCTTCTGCTTAGACTTTTAACTTCCCCTAAAAAGTGTTCCCCCAAGACGTGTATATGTGTGTGTATAATAACAACAGTAGAAAATAATACTTTATAAATCAAAACAGAGAATCACAAGGTTGCCATATCATCCAGTTCACAGCATTGTTCCTTGTTCCCTTTTAGGTCTTCAACTAAGAAATGGCCAATCTCAACGTAAGCTGGTTAAATGCATATTTATTTACAAAAAAATGAAAAATACAAATTAAAACCTTTCTGTTGTGTGGGCGGTTTTTTAAGGGCAGCCAGTAAAGTATAGAAGTTTGTTCAATAGCAGTAAACTGAATAGATATGACCCGTCTGTTGATCTCTGTGGAGAATTTCACACATTCTTTAATAATTTGTAATAACAATAATAAACAAATTATATTTTGTTTTTTTTTATAAACATTTGTTTTGGGGTCTGACAGGACCTCAGATTAAAGATGCTTCATAATGGCCATTATCATTTACAAAGCTATTTGATTGGGCTGGTAGTTTTTTTAATCCAATTTTTTTTTTACTTTTGTTGCATTACATCAAGTGAAAGCATGCACATAACAATGACGAAAGTGTTAAGTAATTACGTTTTTATAATTGTATATTTATATATTATATAATTTATAATGTATAATTTTGTAATTGTTTTTTATTTGTGTTCATTCATCTAGATAAGCCCGGCAGCGTCTGTTCCATCTCAGACGTCTAAAGGACTTTAAACTGCCCTCTCAGGTGCTCAGGACTTTCTAC